>PVLD010008930.1:0-80500 GCA_004027595.1 Dinomys branickii
CTTCCCTTTCTTCCTTTCCTTCTTTCTTTCTTTCACAATAGATACTGAATCCATGGACCTGTGTATATTAGGCAAGCACGCTGTAAACTGAGCTCTACCCTGAACCCCTTGGATTGCTTTTTAAAGAAGATGTAGAGGTCAGCAGTGGAAGAAGTTGGAGAGCTGGGAAGCAGCAGACACACTTTCCTGCTGCCTTTGGAGGAGCTAGCTGCCATAAAATTTAAAGTTGCAAGAAGACAGACTTAGCTAACTTGTACTTGGAAGAGAACGCTGAGTCTCACATGAGGCCGTGTCCTCGCTGATAGTTTAAAGCCTTGTGAACCGCTAAGCAAAAGACACAGCTAAGCCATGTCTAGGTTTCTGACCCACAGAAATTGTGAGGTAATAAATTATTTTTGTCTTAAATCTTTATTAACGTCTTATACAGCAACAGAAAACTAATATAGTATGATATATATATATTAGAAAAAGTAGATTAATAATCTTGCCTGAAAGTACCATGAAGAACAGAATGCTGAAAAATTCCCAAAAGCAATTCTTATAGAAATAGACGTGTGGCTTAAAAATTGTTATGGAAAAGCAAAAGAAGTAGGATAAAAAGCTTTTGGAAAAGAACTACACTGGAAGACACATGGTGTAATATTTTAAGACATATTGTACAGCTACAGAAATGAAGTCAGTGTGGCAGTGGCAAAGGAACAGACACATAGATCAATACAGCAGATGTGAAAGTAGAGAAACAGACTCATATATGTATCATCAAATGATTTTTGTGCATGTGTGCCTATGTGGTACTGAAGACTGAACCAAGGAGTGCTTCACTATTAGACTACATCGCCAATCCTTTTTCTTTTTATACAAAGTGTTGTTAAGTTGCCCAGGCAAGACTGTGATCCTCCTGCCTCAGCCTCCCTCAGTACTGGGATTACAGACATATACCACTGTGCCTGGCCTATGACCAGTTGATTACGACAATGCTACAATGGCAAACCAATGGACAGTCTTTTAAATAAAAGGAGTTGGAAAAACTCAATATTCATATGCAAAACCAAAAACCAAACCAAACAAAAACCAAACCAGGAATTTATGTTACATAGTTTTGGATGCCAAAGTCTGAGATTAGGATATTGTTGGGTTCTAGTGAGGGCTCTGCTCTGGGTTGCAGACTGCTGATTTCTTGTGTTCTTAGGCAGTGGAAAAGAGGGTTATAGAGCTTTCTGCATCTCTTTTAAGGGCACTCATCCTGCTCATGAGGGTGGGCACTAATCCATTCTCATGACTAAAATTACTTCTGAAAGCCCTCATCTCCTAATACCATCACACAAGAAGGGGGAAGGTGGTAGGACTTCCACATGAATTTGGGGGCAGCATATTTTCTTTTCTTTTTTTTTTTTTTTGCGGTACTGGGGATCGAACTCAGGACCCTGCGCTTGCTAGGCAAGCGCTTATTCCACTGAGCTATATCCCCAGCCCCAAAATTATCACTTTTTTTTTTTTTTTTGGCAGTACTGGGGATCGAACTCAGGACCCTGCGCTTGCTAAGCAGACGCTTATTCCACTGAGCTATATCCCCAGCCCTGGGGGCAGCATAAATGTGCAGTCCATAACAGTGCTATATAAAGATTTATTGCAAATGAATCAAAAATTTAAATGCAAAACTTTTAACTATGTAAGACTTAGAATCAAACAAAGGTGAAAATCTTTGTGATCTTAGGTTAGGTAAAGATTCCTTAGACATGATACTAAGAGAAATACATAATTAATTGGATTTCATCCTAATTAGAATAAACCTTTGTGTTTGAAAAACATTGTCAGAAAATAAAAAGACAAGCCACAAACTGGGAGATAATATTTCCAAGATACATATCTGATAATGCCTTGTTCCCAGAGTAAAGAAATCCTACAGTTGAATAATAAAAGATAATGAAATTAAAAGAATGAGCTAAAGATCTGAAGAGACATTTCATCAATAAGCATATGAAAAGACACGCAACATCATTAATACACAGGGAAATGCAATTTGAATCCATCTGTGATACCACTACATGTCATTAGAATGGCTGGAATGAAAAAACAAAAAGCAGAAGCAAACTTGACAATATCAAATGCAGATGAGAATGAAGAACTATTACAACTCTTAAAAGATTCATGATAGGAAGCCACTATGGCAAACTACTTGTCAGTTTCTTATTAACTTAAACATATACTTAGTACATGGCCCCAAATCTCTCTTATGTGTTTACTTAGAAGAAATAAATGCATGAAAGCTTGTGCTCATACAGAAAACTGTATGTGACTGTTTCATGGTAGTTTTGTTTATAATTGCTAAAAATTGGAAGCATCCCAATTGTTCAACTGGAAAATGAAGAAATAATGTTAGTACATCCAATACAATGGAATACTGGTCAATAATAAAGAGAAATAAACTACTGATTCATTACACAACAGGGAAAAATCTCCATGCCATCTGCCAAGTGAAAGAAGTCAGTCTTGAAGAGTACACATTGCATGATACACTTATACAGCATTCTGTAAAAGGTAAAACCATAGGGGCAGAAAAGATCAGAGTAGAAATTAATGTAATGAGACTAAGAAAACAATACAAAGAATCAATGAATTGAAGAGTTGGTTCTTTGAAAGATTAAATAAAATTGATAAACCCTTAGGTAACCTTACCAAAAAAAGTCTCAAATTCATGGAACTAGTAATGAAAAGGGTGAAATCAATGGATCCTATGGAAATCCAGAAGATTATCAATATCTACTTTGAGAACCTTTACTCTGTAAGTTGGAAAACACAGAAGAAATAAACAGATTCCTAGATACATATGAATTACCAATGTTGAATCAATAAAATATACAAATTCTAAAGAACCTAGTATTAGTCAAGGAAATAAAAACAGTAACTAAAAACTTACCAACAAAGAAAAGCCCAGGTACTATTGGATTCATTGAAGAATCCTACAAGAAATTTAGAGAAGATCTAATACCACTACTCCTCAAACTCTTCAATGAAATTGAAAGGGAAGTAATACTCCCAAAGTCATTCCTGGAAGCAAGTATTTCCTTGAGCCAAAACCAGAGAAGGACCCAACCAAAAAAGAGAACTACAGGCCAATCTCCCTAATGAACATAAATGCAAAAATCCTCAATAAGATACTGACAAACAGAATATAGCAAATCATCAAGAAGATTATGTACCATGCCCAACTAGGATTCATCCTATGCATGCAGCAATGGCTCAACATATGCAAATCAATAAATGTAATACATCACATCAACAAAGCCAAAGACAAAAATCACATAATCATCTCAATAGATGTAGAAAAAACATTTGACCAAGTCTAACACCCATTCATGATAAAATCTCTACAGAAATTGGAATAGATGGTCTGTCTTTATCTCAATTTGATAAAAGCCATCTATGACAAACCAACAGCCAACATCATACTACATTGTCAAAACTGAAAGCTTTACTCTAAAATCAGGAATGAGGCAAGGAAATCTACTATCACCACTCCTAGTCAATATAGTTCTGGGAAAATTAGCCACAGCAATTAGACAAGAGAAGGAAATAAAAGGAATAAGGATAAGAAAGGGAGAAGTTAAATATTATTATTTGCAGAAGACATGATATTCCACATAGAAGATTCTAAAAACTCCACCAAAAGACTTCAAGATTTAACAACCAAATTCAGTCACATAGATAGACACAAAGCCAACACTCAAAAATCAGTAACATTCCTCTATACAAATAAACTCACTGAGAGAAATTAAGGAAACAACCCCTTTCACAGTAGCATAAAAAAAAAAAAAGAAATATTTAGGGGTCATGACAATCCCTGATTTGAAATTATACTATAGAAATACTATGATAAAAACAGCATGGAACTTGCAATAAAACAAGGATCAATGGGACAGATTAGATGATCCAGAAACAACTCCAAACACACTCAGCTACCTTATCTTTGACAAAGGGGCCAAACCCATTCACTGGAAGAAAGATAGCCTCTTTAAGAGATGGTGCTGGGGAAACTGGTTTTCCACATGCCAAAGACTAAAACAAGACCCATGATATCACCACAAACTAAAATAAAATCAAAATGGAGCAGTGATTTAAATATTAAAACACTAAATCTCCAAGAAAATGAAATAGGTAGAACTCTTGAAAACATAGGTATAGGCAAAAAGTTCATGAGCAAAACCTTGACTGCATTGCAAGTACTATAAAGAATCAACAACAGGGGTCTCATCTTATTAAAAAGCTTTTGCACAACAAAAAAAAATCACTGAGAGTGAAAAGAAAACCCTCAAAGTAGGAAAAAATTTTAGCCTATTGTTCCTCAAAGAACTAATATCTAGAACATATAAAGAACTGAAAAAAAATCAGAGCCCTCCAAATTTAAAGACCAATCCAAAAATAAGTATCTGAGATGAATATACACTTCTCAGATAAATAAGTAGAAGTGGCAAAAAAAAATATATGAAATGTTCATTATCACTGGTCAGTCAAAAGATCCAAATTAAAACAATGCTGAGATTCCATCTCACACCAGACAGAATGGCTATTATCAAGAATAACCAATAACAAATGCTGGAGGGGCTGTGGGGGAAAAAGGATCCCTTCTCCATTGTTGATAGGTATGTACACTGGTGCAACCACTGTGGAAATCAATGTGGAGATTCCACAAAAAAACTAGGACTAGAGATCCTATTTGACTCAGCTATTTCCCTTTGTGGTATCTTCCCAAACAAATTAAAAGCATCGTACTACAGCGATATATATGCACACCCACGTTTATAGTGGCACAGTATGCAATAGCTAAATCTTGGAAACAGCCCAAATGCCCATCAACTGAGGAATGGATAAAAAAGATGTTGCGAGTTCAAGGCTGGCTTGGGTTACACAGTGAGTTCTATGCCAGCCTGTACCATATAAAGAGATGCTGTCTCAAAACAAAACAAAACAAACAGCAAAGATGCCATATCTTCAGTGGGGACTTTAAAGAACTTTTTGTTACTTTTGTTACAACTAATGATCAAGTGCTTACATACTAGCTGATACTAACTACATATGTATTGAACATAAGGGAAGCTGTCTCTGCTAAGATGACATCGCCTGAACTCTGTAAATGGAAAAAGCAAACTGACAAACTGTTTTCTTTAAGGAAATAGCAATGCTAAAGAAAGAGAATGTGTTGCATTTCTCCCTAGGTCATTTTGTGTCTGAAACTAAACTTGCTTTGTTTAAAAAATACTTCAACACATATTTTAATAGTGGACATATTTAGACCTAGAAAGTCTTAATATCCTCTTGAACTCCTTATTTTGCAATATGGTGTGTTTCTATGTTTCCTGGTAATAAAGCAACAAAGGCCATCGTTCTTGAAATGGAAAAATATACTCAGGTTGTATGTAACTCCTAGAAGAGGCACATGCTGTTTTCAGAACCTTGATTTTGCAAATGGAAGTAATTTGGCATTGGATTTAACATATCTGATAACAGAAGCCTCTATTGAAAAGGTTTCTGGTTGGTACAACAGTGTGAGGTATTGTTCTCTCCACACAGACCTACAATATCTAGTCCAAAAGATTCTGAAGATCCTCCCACCACATTACAGATAGGATCTCACTTAAATCCAAATTCACTACAGACCTAAAAGGTAGTACAGTAGAATATATTCCTTTTATTGGGTGGAGTCCTTCTAAGGTCAAAGTGATGTATATAGAGAATATACTATAACAAGGCTAGGTGCTAGTTACCTATCATGAGTAAGGGACAGTTTATCGGTATCTTTTTTGTTATTGTTAAACAGATAGTAGTAGCTGATCTTAGCAAGATGATAGTAATTAATATTGCAATTTCCCTTAAGTCGGAATATCTCCTTGGGAGCTTTAGTAAGACAGAGGATTTAGCAAGTATGGTCATAATAAGTACACAGAAATGGAGGCAATTCTCACATCCTAAGATGGTTAGGGTCCTTAAGGTCAAAATGAAGTCAGCACCATGGGACTAACAGAATGCTTCCTAGGATAAGAACTTGGGACCAATGCAACCTCTTCCCAAGTCAGACATAAGGTACAGGGAAACTGCTTTTCCTGCAGTTCCTAACTGGTTTTGTGTAACTGTTATTTATACTTTCCAAAGGGATGATTTAATTGGGTTATGTCACCACCATCCAATGTATTGTACCTTTAAGACAAAATTTATCTGTGTGAAGATGTTGAAAGTATATATCCCCTATTCATTACTAGAAGAGTGACATTTAGCCTCCCCTAGATCCTGTCTTGGGTAGTTTGGGGTTTGGGAGGCAGCAGACAGTGGCTTTCTGGCCAGTTTCTGAGTAATAAGGTATCATCAGGTCTTGGGGCTTCTTGGCCAAAAAGAAAGTAATTGAGCTTTTCTATGGCTTTATCTACGCTATTCCCTTTCCTTAATTTCTTCAGTGATATTCAGCTGATATATATCAAGTCTACATTATAATTTAGTTTAAAGCTCAGATAAGGTCATTTATTGCTTGAAATACTGTATTTGGTAACTGCAACATGTTGTAAAGCTTATGATAGGAACTAATACTTACCGGAAGGCTATGCATTTAAATTTGCATTCTTGTCAGGAATAGTTAACATAGAAAGAAGCTGGCTAATGTCCTGTGTTGTTGGGTTATTCTAGCAACTGTGGACATGGCCTCTAACCTATGACCAATTGGTGGTTGCTTAGCTGGGGCTGGCATTTTGCATGTGCTCTGTCTAAACATACCTCAGAAAGCTAAGCTGAATGTGATAGAAAGCTACTGCTCTGTAGCATTCAGTGATGTTAAGGCTAGTTGAAGCAGAAGAATCTGAATGGCTAAAGGGCTTGCATGTGCAGAAATCAGAGCTAGTGCTCTAGTTTAAAAAAAAAGAACTATCACTATCAGTGACAACTGTGCCAGTATACAGACCAGCTCTATCACCACACTGCCCACACAAACAGGACATCCTCTACTGACATCTTGTTGCTTGTTTTAAATAGTTCCTTTATATAACATCAAAGATGTTTTATTTCACCTGCCTCCTCCCATTTCTTTTTTCACGTTTTTATAGTGCAGTGATGGCGAACCATTTAGAATTTTCAATGTTATCACTGAAACAGCCCACTTGGGAAAGTATCTGCTATTATTTAAAAAAAAAAAACTTGCTTATTGTTGAAGACAGATGTCATGATAATGACGGAAAGAACATAGGATTCATCATTAAATGATTTGGTTTGAATCTCAACTTTACTGGCATTCGCAGCTTCAGCTTCGGAGACCCACGCTCATGGAAGCCTCCCCACTCGGCCAGGGGAGAGTGGAGTTCCGCGAGCTGGTCTGGGGCTGGAGACGGAAGGGTGCAGCCAGGAAAGGAGGCAGTGGCGGTCGGGAGCAGCTGTCGAACCCAGTGTGAAGATGAGAAGTTACGACAGCCACTGGGGCAGAGTCCCCACCCTGCGGCAACCTTCCTAATCAGCACCTGGAGAGAATCAATGCAACTAGTACACAGCCCACCACGCCCGGCTCAAGGTGGTGACCCCCTGCCTCTCTGCTGGGTGAGCGGCTACCGGTGGACAGCAGCGGGTAACCTTGGCAGTGAGCGGCGGCGGCTCCCAGGGATCCATCCGGCTGAGGAGTGGATGGGGGCTCCAGCACCACAACGGGAGGGAGATGCAGATGGAGGTGGATCGTGTGGCTCCACACCCTTCCCACTCCATCAGGCAGAAAGCACGAGCTGGGTTACCGGAACTCAGCTCTCACCATGAACTCTCTCTCTGGGAGCACCTTGAGTCTCTGCGGCTTGAGCAAGCACTGCCTATTCCTGGCAACAATGGGACGAATCCATGGTCTTCAGGACTCACCCCAAACTATTAATGTGAGCACCAAGAGGGTCTCCTTACAGCTTGCACATATGAACCTTGCATGAACCCATAGCAACAAATTAGATGAAAAGCAGCAGACCAGGAGTCTGAAAAACAACAACATACTCTATACAGCAGACCTGAGAAAATCCTCCAACTCTATTCTAGAACTAATCTTTAAACTCAGTGCATACCCTGAAATAACACAATGAGAATGGGCCGGAGAGATTTCAAGCCCTTATACCAAGCATCGTAAGTTTGTCCAGTGCCCAGCTGCAAGAGGTGGGGAACAGTAATACTGGAGATGAGGAGGAGGGAGGAGGAGAAGAAACGGCCTCTGGCATCGAGGCAATGGGACAGAGCCAAACGGGTCACCAAGGGCACCCCGATGGAGGCGCGTGCCCCACGGCTGCTCCGCTGTGGGCCCCGCTGAGGGCACCCCACAGACTGGACCGACCCCCACCCATAGCATGGCAACGGGGTAGAGCCAGGCGGTCCGCTGTGAGCATAGGTGCTTTTCCACCTCCAACCACGGCAGTTTGTATACACCCATGTATGTTATAGTATGGTCTGAGGCAGCTATATCCTTTCCCAAGGCGAGAGTTCAGGGGTATAGAGAAACCCAGGAGTACAGTTATTATCACAGGGAAGATGACTGATTGAGAGGTAGGGCAATGGAGATGAGGGAGGAGAAAATTGAATGATCAAATGGGCCATCATCTATGTAACTGAGTAACAAATGTGAAGGTAACATTACGTAAGACAGCATCCAGAGCTAATTCCCTTCTATGTTCTCTGTAATTTTGTATTTCCTCAATCGTTTTTGTATTAACAGAAGTGAAGATAACTTTATATTATACAGCATCCAGTGCTAATTCCCTACTATCTTCTCTATAATTTGGTATTTCCTTTAATGTTTATGTGTTAACTAATGTGAAGACAACATTATGGAATACAACATCCAGTGCTAATTCCCTACTATATTCTGTATAATTTTGTATTTTCTGAATTGTTTATGGCTTATTCTGGTTCATATGTCTCCATTCTTTTGTCTTTAAAATAAAAAAAAAAAAGAATCTCAACTTTACTAATTGTTCAGTTACTTTTCTCTCGTTGCTGACACAAAATACTCAGCACCCAAAGTTAAAGGGGGAGAAGTTTACTTAGCTCACTGTTTGTAGAGGTTTCACTTCATAATTGGCTTCCTCCAAGCCAGGTGGGATGGGAGGCTGGCATCACAGGGAGAAACAGTTCATGGCAGAGAGAAGGCAGCAAGGCAAGCAAGGGAGCAAGGGCTCTGACAAGCCTCTTTCTGTCTCTTATATTGTATTTGGCTACCAGGATTAGGGCAGTGCCAAGCCAATCAGTGGACTGATATTTTCAACTGAAATATCAGGTTGAATCTGTGGATGTGTAACGCAGATATGTAACTCAGAGACAGTGACTATATATTTATGAATACATATGTATATATGTAAACATATATAAAATTTAATGGTGCTAATATTTAAGGTAATAGTTGAGGCAAAAGAAAGAAGTAACCATAAAATAGTACCTCTTCTCTACTAGTTATGGAGTTCATTGCCATATCCAACTACCAGGTTGGGAGATTTTAAAAACAAGAGGGAAGAAATAAATCAGAGAAATTATGCTTGCTTAGGACATAGACAGTAAATAAAAGTTACAGTAGAATCAGAATGATAATGCCAGGTCACTATACCACTGTAAACAAACTTAGAATTTGTTAGCAATACCGACATCAACCATTATACGCCACATATATTTACAGATTATTTTGCTTGGTTCACACAAAGAAAACTATTAATCTCCATAATATTTAGTGCTTTTTCATTTTGAGATATTTTTGAAAATACTGAAACCTTCATTATATTCATTTTAGGTTCATTTTACTCTCAGCCCAAACTGATATAACAACAGTAAAAGGGTACTACTTACTGTTTATTATGTGTTAGGTACCATGGCAGATGTTTTACAACCATTATCTAATTTAACTGCCATATAAGCAAAATGATATAATTTATAGTTTGGATGAAAAAAACAGGCTCAAAAAAGATTATGTGGCTTATCCAGTGTAATTCAGCTAATAAATGACAAAGCTAGAATTCAAAGCCTCAGTTCATCACTTTATAATTCATATCCTTTCTATAATACTACACTGAGTAGTATTAAAATGAGTCCATTAAATTCTACCATCAGTTATATCTCTGATATGCACTCAGATTATTAATGTTTGATGTTAAGAGGAAACGTTGTATATCTGTTTATGATAACCATGACATATAAAGATTTTTACTGTGTTTATATTTTTAGGACCTAGAAGTAAATTATTTCTGAATCTAGGAAGTAGTGGGTTATGTTAGAACATTAATCCACTGTATTAGGTTTAAAACTACAGGTTGCTATTGAAATGATGTCTCATTCAGGGAAGGCCCCTTCAGTCCTCTACCTGGACAATGGGAAGCATAGAAAGCGTTCGATTTAATTAGTCGTACATGTAGAAAGAGATAGTCATCTGTTTCCATGGAGTCAAACACATACTGACATACTTCTCCATGGAAACAGAGAAGGGAAAAAAGAAAATGCTAAAGTGAATGAATTCACTGAGCAGTTGGTGAACAAAGATTCAAGAAAAAAATTCATCTGTAGTACTATGTCACTAGTTTAGAAAGGAGAAATAGCCCATATTTAGAGATAATCAAACAGATATTCGGTAAAAGGATGTTTTAAATACATCACAATTTAAGATGAAACCCTTATGATTTTTAGTACAAATATACATGTTGAGAAATGGCACAGAGCAAAGGTGTGACTGTCAGTACATGGAAGATATGATGCAAAAATCTTTCAAAGATGAGCTCTGCTCTCATGGTCAGTTTTGAGTCAGGAGTTCTTTAGAAAAGATGATAGAAAATATAAGGAATCAACCTATCAAAAAATGTATCAGTTTTATGATGGTTTCTCATAATTAATTTTTGGTTTTTAAGGGTTTTCTCTTTGGAGTATAAAATTATAGGAAAATTTCAAGTTTTACAATAAAACATATTAATTTATGTAACTAAGCCTGTATAAATGTTTTACATTTACAACATACTACAAAGTATTTTCTCTGAAGGTTACACTTTAATTAAGATGTAAAGAATTCATTTTATGTGGTTCTTTTTCTTGAGGCCTCTTGATTTAAAATTTTTATGTCCTTGTGGACTTTAGTCCCAACCTGTCTCTCAATTCAATTTAATTCAACTTCACTCAGTTTTAGTCCTAGCTCTCGAGATGATTAAAGACTACTGGAGAGAAAAACACACTTGAAGAATAAATGTAACATTTATTAATTATAATTTAATTATAATAATATTAAATAAATATTTTTCATGTGGTTGCTATGTGCAAGTATTATGTTGAAGTCTGTGGATATAGTGATGAGTTACACACAGTCCAATCTCACGGAAGCTACCAGCTTATGGAAGACACTAAAATAGTCATACATGCAATAACCTGAGAGGAGGCCTATGAAGGAAAGTACAGGATGAAAACAAGAGAACATAATGGAAAACTCCAAGTGAGACTGGATCCGTGGAGCAGGTGTCTCTGAGGGATTGTCCTTCCAGTGGAGAACTGCAGGGGACTAAGAAAGACAGGGAAAGGAAATAACAACCTGCCAGGTGGAAGCCTGAGCCAAAAGGGCTTGGCAGGTTTGAGAAAGAGAATGCTAATTTTCCTAGGAAGAGAGTGGTGAAAAATAAGGTTAGAGAGAGAAAGGTCAGAGAGACAAACTGTTTCCCCCATACCCTCTCTTTCCCACTTCCTGTTGACTGGGGTTGGACTACAAAGATACCGAGCGTTCTTTGAACCAGAGACAGAAGCTGGATGAACGTTGAAAATGGCAGAGTCCGGACCTGGCAGATCTCTGACTGATTGTGTGAGGCCAAGACGTCTGCTCTCTGAGACTGCCCAAGTACGTTTACGGTATCACGAGAGCACAGCATACTGTTAGAGCTCCCGCGGTGCGATCAGGTAGTGCATGGCTTCTACATACTATTTTCTGTCTTCGGTAAGCCAGTGCTATAGCAGTTCAACTGTGCACTAACACAGTTGGGAAGGAAAGTTACAAGATATGGCAATACACAGAGAGGAATGAAAAAAACAAGGAAGAATTTTTAAATAATGCAAATAATGAACACATTTAGATATTAGAGTTTAGACTATAAGAATGGAAGAAAGGACTGAAGAAGTAGTAATCAGAAGTTTAAAAATAAAGCAAATTCCCTTAGAAAATAAGAGGGACAGAATGCAAAGTTCATGTGGAGGCACTTGCTTTTGGCAGAAAGGGAGATACTTGCTCTGCTTTAGCAGAAAGAATGAGATGATGGGTGCAGACGAGGAGAGATTTGAAGACAGCATGTTGAAAGAGGGAGTTCCTACTGAATGTCTTCACTTTCTCTGGAGAGCACAGAGTACTACCTGAGAATGGAGGGAGTGAGAACTGGCATGTGAAAGTATGCAATACTCATTATGGATAAATGTGACATGATGTGCTTATTTGAAGTAGAGACTCCTAAGTTTGCAAGTTATCAATCTTCCAGCCAGGTTCAACTACACTTGAATTGCCAAGAAGGGACAGATGCCATCCAGAGGTGCAACTGCAACAGCTAAGTGACACAGAGCTGAGGAAAACACAATTTTTCTGACAGAAGGATTTTAATAGTAGACCATGGAATCAGGGCTGCACTGTGAGAAAGGTAAAGACAGAAACAGGTGGTCAAAAGTAGAGCAGAAAATGGACTGGAAGTTTTAGTGAGGATGAGCACTCACTAGTGAGCTCGAAGTAAAATGGTGCAATGTTCAAATGAGGCTGCCAAAGGCATCCAGTTCCAGGTAAGAGCTGAGACCGGAGGTAGCTGTGGAAGGGAAGGTCTCTGTAGAGAAAGAGAAATCTTCTGATTGTGGAAAGTAGTTGTGTTCTTTAAAGATGGGTAGGAATTCTGTGCAGTAGAGAAGCAAGGTCATAGCTGAAAGAAAAGAGAAATTTGAGGTGTACTGGGGACTAGAAAAATAACCTTTAGTTTCTAAGAGGTTAAGGAATACAGGTAAAAGTTCCTGGAAATTTAAGATGAAAACAAATTCTGCAGGAAAAAGTATTAAAGTTAGAGTAGTTTTGACATTACTTTGCAGCCCAAGTTGTCAATCATGATGTTACCAGACATTGTTATGTACAAAGATAACAAATAATATATATTTTTACTTTATCTATTTTCTTTGGGATTTGTGAATATGTGCATTTGTGACTCTTGCAGTTCTTAGAAAATTCTTGGCCATTATGTCCATAAATACTGCTTCTTCCTTATTCATTTTTTTTCTCTACAACTTCTATGTTGGAGTTTTTTTTAAATTAGTGTGTTTGTAGTACATAATATTTAAATTCCTTATGTAGAGTTGGTACATTTACCGAAAACATCTTAATTTCTTTTGCCATCCTCTTTTACTCCCTCCCATTCCCCTCCTTCATCCTTGATCCCTTCCTGTCTTGTACACTGGACTTCTATGAATCCTTTATACATACAAATGAGGATGACAGTCAATTTATAATTATTATAAATTATAAACATTAGCACACAGAGTATACTAAACATTAAATGTTTAAAAATCCATTTTCCCATTCTAGATCTACCATTAAAAAAGTAATTAATTCCCTTTATAACAACAAAGTATCTAGATTCCCTGACTGTTATGGTGGTTATCTAAAATGTACCCTGTCTTAAGTTACTTTTCCTGTTACTGAGACAAAATCCTCAACACTCAAAGGAGGAAAGATTTATTTAGCTCACAGTTTGCAGAGGTATCAGTCCACAATTGGCTGGCTCCAAAGCAGGGTGGGTGGCAGACAAGAAAAACAGTTTACAGTGGACAGAAAGTAGGAAAGCAACAAGGGAGGACCACAGCTCCTTCTATCCCTCAGATCTTATCTAGGTTGCTTAAGGTGAACAGTACTCACACCTTTAACCCTAGTGCTTTTGATCCTAGCACTGCATCATGAATCAATTATAGCATCACACACTCTAGATCCAGCCACCTCCGAAAAAGCCCCACCTATGACTCCATGAGGCTTTGGGGAGATAGCTGAACACAAACCATAACATTCTGCCCTTGGCCTCCCAAAGACTTATGCATACCCCTTTATGCAAAAGGAATTTATTCATTTTCAAGAGGTGCCAAATCCTAACAGTTTCAGCATGGCTGAAAAGTCCAAGTCCAAACTCCTAGCTGGAGGTCCCTGTACAAATGAAAGTTAAACACTTCCAACATTCAATGGCACAAGACAGACATTTCCATTCCAAAAGTTACCAATGTGGGCCTAGCAAGGAATGGGAACAAAGGAAGACCGAAATCCAGCAGGGTGAACATTAAATCCCACATTCCATGTGCAGCATCATCAGCAACCTGTGGCAAGTTATAAACTCCAAAGGGCTTGGGTGCCTCTGCCTTTATGGGACTTATGGTGCATGTACCTTCCATGACTTCTTCCTTCGGCTGGCTTTGCTCACTCCTTGCAGTTTTTCCTGGATGATCCACATTCTCTAACCTTCTGTGGTTTCCACTGCACTTTTGGTTTCACACTCACAGCTTCACATATTGCCTTCTCAGGGGCACACTGCCTGGCTTCCCAGGCCTTCTTCTGAAATCTGGGTGGAAGCCTTCTGGAATCCCCAACTCTTGAATTCTGCATGCACCTAAAACCAGCACCATGTGGATGATGCCAAGGTCTGCCTCCAGCTGGAGCAGTAGCCAGGCTTCCTTCTCTCTTGGCTGTAGGGGTTGAGTGCCTAGATAACTGCACACTTTGAATCCAATTCTTAGGAACAAGTTCACTAGGCTGGTCCCATTCTGGAACATGGTGTTCTGGGGCTATCTTCTCAAATCAAAGTCTTTCACTTTTGCAAGTCTGAGGCTGCAAAGGCTGGAGTCCTTCTACCTTTTGTGATGCCCTCAGGCCACGTTTTCAATCTTCTGAAATACTTGACTTTTTCTTGCTAGTCTTTTCAGTGGCCAATTTCTCCTCTGTTCCATTTTTCCCAGGCCACAACTTTATTGGAGCTTCCTTTCCAGCCAAACACAAAATGTTTCAAATCATTCTACTGGGATTTTTGCTCGATTCTCAACATAAATCTTGTTAAGAGCCTTCAACAGTAGCCATGCCTCAGCCTCAACACTAGACTGCCTTGAAATTTCTTCTCTCAGATTAATTACTTTGCCACCCTTAATTTCAGTCTCAGGAAAAGTCATTGGACATGAGCAAAATGCAGACAAACTTTCTGCCAAGGTATAACACATATTGTCTGGAGTCCCATAACCAATGCAGTCCTTCTTCCTAGCAGAAACCTCCTGAGCCTGGTCTTTATTGGTAGGATTTCTATTAGCCTTCTGGTCTTCTGAGCTCTGACCAGAATCTCCCATCAAACACCACCTAAGGTGTTCCAGCTCTACTTTTTCAGCTGCCATCTCTAAACCTTTCCAAACTCTTCCTAGAAGCCATTCCCAAAGGCTTCTGAACCACATGGTCAGGTATAGTCACAGCAACTACCCCATTTCTCTGGTGACAAGATTCTGTCTTTGTTACTTTTCTTGTTGCTGAGACAAAATATCCAATATCCAAAGGTAAAGGAGGAAAGGTTTGTTTAGCTCACAGTTTGTAGAGGTTTCTGGCAGGCACTGTGCCACTGAGCTATATCCCCAGCCACTGTTTGTAGAGGTTTCAGTCCATAATCGGTTGGCCTCAAGGTAGGGTGGCTGGTAGACACATATCGTGGAGGGGAAACAGTTTATGTCATGCAGTAGGTAGCAAAGCAACAAGGGATGACCACAGCTCTTCCTATTCTTTGTATCTCATCCAGGTTACTCAGGGCGGGTAATATTCACACCTTTAATCCTAGTGCCCTTGATCTTAGCATTGCACTATGAATCAATTTCATCCTTACATGCTCTAGATCCAGCCACCTCCATAAAAGCCCCACCTATGACTGTATAAGGCTTGGGGGAACATCTAGACACAAGTCATAACATTCACCCCAGAAGTTCACTGATTTGAAGATTTGGTGGCAACGTGATGGTTTTTGGAGGTTGTGGGATCATGAGGGCTCTAACTTGGTCAGTGGATTAATACACTGTTGAGATCATACTTTGATGGGTGTACTGGAAGGTAATGGAAGTAAGAGGCTCAGTTTTTTCTCTTTGCTTCCCGTGGGCCATGAGGTAAACACCTTTACTCCACTACACCCTTCTGCCTGCTCAGGCCCACAGCAATGGAACCAGACAAATACGGACTGAAACCATGCGCCCAAATAAGCCTTTCCTCCTTGAAATTACTGATCTCAGGTACACTGGTACCTTCAATCACAAAGTTCATTCTTTCCACAATTCTGGTGGCAGGATTGCATATGTGGCGATGCAGTTGCACCTAGAATCATGGAACTAATGGTTCAACCAAAACCATGGAAAGAATTAAGTTTGGGAACAGAGCTACCACTGTCTTTTGGCAGAGTGACCGAAGCCGACTGACAGTGCCAAATACACAGAAATTTCTGAGGTCCTTTCCACATAATCCTAACCCATGTTTTTAAATTTTAGGACTCAATTTCTTTCTTGTCCAAATGTTGCAATACAATGTAAATACTTATAACCATTAAAATGTATACATAAACTGAAAATTAAAATTAACAAATTCCCTTAGGATAAAGAGCCATTTTTATAGTATTGGAAGTGGATGCTTACCTCCGATGAGCCTCTGAAGTGTCCCCTTATCTCCATTAACTGCAGCAGCATGAACTTGTGACGCTAATGAAGAACCAGTCAAGGAAAAGTTCTCTGACTTGTTCATATCGTCTGAACAACTGGAGCAGCCTGAAACAATGATTCAGTCAATGAATATATGCAGGAACCATGTCTGTAACCTGTCTTTTCAGGTCTGAGTGTGGATGTTGTAAACACGTTTCACTGTATTTCACTACAATGAAAACAATGTAGTCCTAGTCCTACAACTATCATAATGTGGCAAATTAAGTGACGTGGCATAAGTTACTTATCTATAAAATGAAGAGATCGAGTGCAGGCTGGGGATATAGTTCAGTGGCACGGTGCCTACCTGGTAAGCAAGAGGTCCTGAGTTTGATTCCCCGTACCCCCAAAATTAAAAAAATCCATTCTCAGGCACTGAGAGGAAAAAAAGAAGACCCTATTTAACATTAGGTACAGGGTTCAATGAGCACAGTGACTTCTAAATTAATACAGGTAAGATGATTCCACTTAATACTAAATACAAGTGATATTTGGAATCAAGCTGTAGATCAAGGTAGAAAATCGGTATGCAGCCAAATCAAAATCAACTAGCTTTATGCACTAGAGTAAAAGGCTCCTAGTTTTCTTCACGTTGGCAAAATGTGGCTTTTTTTTCCTCATTGGTCAACTAGAGAAACACATCTACACTGAGATTTTGACCTTAAGAGTTTACTTGGAACACAGTATCTCTAGGATTAAAAATATTTCACTAAGAAAAAATCATTCTGATTGGTAATCTCATGGTTTTTTTTTTTTTTTTGAGGGCCTTCTAGAAATGTATCAATTACACAGGAAAATAGTGACTTCCCTCTTCTAAGCATTAAGCAGAGGTTAGAATATGTCAGAAATGTATCAAGAATTCAAACATCTTCGGGGAAGGAGTGAGGGGAAGATATCTTAAATATACTTGCTAAACCTAAGATGCTCTATTAAAAATCCAGAGGTACTTGCCAACAAGTACCAAGGAGATGGGAGCTGTAAGAAATGTAGGAGTGATGGGGATCATGGAAACCTGGAACTTACAGTACATACTTATGGGAAGTGAACAGCTTTTAATCAGTTACAGCTAATTGCTGCCATGAAGGTAAGCAAGTCTCTTCCAATTTCCCTAAAAAGCATGTCATTCCTATTTTTGTGCTTCCTGGGGTTTTGGGAGTTTTGTTCCCTAACTCTAGGTTTGCTCCAAAACAGGTAAGTACTTCTACTGTCATTGACAAGGATATTCAGTTCAAATTCCTGCTTAGGGAGAACATCTTGAAAGTTATGGTAAAAGCTCATGTTTATTTTGTTGGCAATTTGAATTAACATCATGGTAGAAAATATAGAGGAAAATGGTACTGTGAGACGCTTCAGTCATGTCTGAGAAGATCTGTCCTGTCAGAAAAACCACTAATATAGTCATAATAGGATTATATTAAAGTCATGTGGAGAAGCCACAAAACTGGGGTGGAGAAACATGGTTGAAAGTAACTGTGCCTGAGTTCTAGGTTGTGTTGTTAGTAATTAGCAGTGTAGCTTTAGACTTTCTCAGCTCTCTTTCTGTAAAATATCAAAGATGAAAAGTGTAGACTGTTTATTCATCCAACAAGTGCCAATTATGTGGATTGTTCTGAACTCTAAGACTTGTCATTTTAGACTCTAAGTGATCAATTTTAGGCACATCAAAACTACAAAAATGTGCTTTGTATACTTTGAAAAACACATTAAAATCAGATTTCAGTTGTGTATATATGTTTATATATTTCATCTCATAATTCTTACCATTTAGCATTGTAAGATTTAGATTTAGTGCCATGTAAATGTTTATTGAATGGTTATAGGCTAAGCACTAAGTCCAAAGGGTAAGCAGGATCAAAGTTTAATTTCTTTTTTATTTCCCTAGTTCAACTACATTTGGTTTCTGTCAGAGAGGTAGACAAGAAGTACAGAGATCAGAGCACTGCCACAGAAGTTAGGAGACCTTATTCTTGGCCTCTGCCACTGACTTGATTTGTCACCCTGGGAAAGCTATTTGTCTCAGGTTCTTTTTTTTAACACAAATGCTTTTTTTGTGTGCGTGGATTTTTTTACACGTGAAAACCAAAACGGCTTTGTTAAATGTGCTATCATATGTAAAGAGAGCATCATCTTTAACTTGTAAAATAAGCCAGTCTAATAAATGCTGAATAACCATAACTATACAAAACTAAGCGGTCACACACAAAGGAAAAACATTTTTTCCTTAGGACAAAAGGGTGGATGGCTGAGATGACAAATGTCAGAGATGGAGACATTTGAGACTGCATTCCAGTGAGAGACCAGGTGAGGCCATTGTAGGCAGCAGGAAAGCTGGAGCAAAGGCAGGGTGTAGGCAGAACCACAAAAGCTCCAAGTGGCCCGTTTGCTTAGCTGTCAGTTTGTCGCTGTCCTTAAGGGCACATGGACCCACTGGGTGTTTACAGAAGATCTTGGAGAGCTACCAGGGGCCAGATTAAGTTCCTTGATTGTTTGGCCAAGGAATTTGTAATTATCTTTCTAATCCATGCATTAGAAGCAATCATAGGCATTGAGTATTTCAGTTTATAATGTGCTATCCTCTTAACGATAGCTACTTTCTCCACGGGCCCTCATAATCAATTAGGGATAAGGCAACTCACTGAGCCCCTGAGTGGAGGATCCCATTCTATAACGAAGGAAATAGGACAGAAAGAGGAGGCAGCAGGAGAGGTGGTCAGTGAGGGAAGTTCCGGTCAAGGCTAAGGCCAGGAGGACGGTGAGTCTGCGGGGGTGGTCAGGGCGGTGCACACCGATCGATCAGAGCCTCTAGGGAGGCTCTTTCCTACTCACCCTCGCCTCCTCCAGGACTGACGTCCCGGGGGTGGCTCCAGGAGGCGACCCCCAGGGGGCCGCCCCTCCCGCCAGGAGCGCGACACCACACCCGTAGGCTCAGATCCCAGGGCGCTGAAGCCAGCAAGCCCCCTCAGAAGGCCGCAGGCTGCGCTCGGCTGCACACCCTTCTGGGAATTGTAGTTCCTGTCCAGGAAATTCAGAGGCGCACAGCTCTCTGCCCTTTTAATCCCACAGGGCCTAGCGCGAGAGGGCTCGACGGCTCTTGTTTAAGCGCCTGCTGGGAAAGCGAGTTCAGGGCGTTTGATGACGTGATCGGCGAGGGAAGTGCAGGACTACATTTCCCGTCGTGCTCCGAAGTGGGCGGGACCCGGAAGTGAGGGCTACGAGGCCTCTCTGGAAGTTGTCCCGGGTGTTCGCCGCTGGAGCTCCGGGTCGAGAGGACGAGGTGCCGCTGCCAGGAGGATCCTCCGCTACTGCCGTCTCCCGGAGCCCAGCCCTTTCCTCTCCCAGCCCATCCCAGCCTAGCCCAGTTCCAGCCACCAACGCCTGTCCCTGCTGTGGACCCCAGCGTTATCATGAATCCTGCCGTCTTCCTATCTTTACCCGACCTCAGATGCTCCCTGCTGCTCCTGGTGAGTGAATTGGGAATGACAGACCCTTCGACAGACCCACAGACCGCCTCCTGCCCTCGCCGAGGGGGAACACTGCTTTCTTACCTTTTGCTCCCATGGCGAGTGCACTCTCCCCCTCTGCCTTCACTTTTGCCATCTGTCAGCATTCCAGGCCCAGGCTCGCAGAGGCCTGAGAAACCACGCTCGGGGGTTTGGGACCTGTAAAGAGAGTGAATCCTGAGGGCGTGTAGTACGTGGGAGAGTCGTGGCGGAGGAGCTATCTTTTACTCCAAGAGTACGGGCGTTGTTTCAGTTTGGGGGCCGTATGGACCTGGTGGTACCCTGAATTCGGAAGGACCGAGGATAAAGCTAGTGTTTTCTCTCACCTCCTGCCTTTGGTAAGGGTGTGAAGCGGACAGGCTCAGGGGCCATGTAGATCTCACTGTGTGGAACTCTGAAAGGGTGCGCGTGTTTGCAGAGCCATCTGTTGTGGCTTCATAGGATTGGTTGGGAACCCGGAACTGGGGAGTGGTTTGGTATCTACAGGGAAAATAAAGCCTGGAAAAGGGTATGATTATGTGACAGGCTCAACCCAAGGCCCTTTTTAGCCTTGTTACGCCCTGCTCCTGTCCCCGACCACTGAAGCATATTTCTCCTTTAGTGCTCTTGACTCGAGAAGGGCCAGGTCTTCAGCATACATGAACACTGATTACTCAACTTCCCAACCTGCCCAGCATGTCCCATCTTACAACAGAATCGCTCCCCAGTTCCTCTACTTCCAAAGCACATCCGCCCTGTGCAACCTCCTTGCTCAGGCTGGAAGTGAAATCCAGATAAAAATGAAGGACTAACCCCATACGGCAAAACGATGTGCGTTTAGTGGGGTTGTTACTATAATACAGTGTTTTAAAATGTTTTAATTATGGAAGAGTTTGAGAAAGCCAAATTCAGATGAACGTTATTGAGAAACCATGTTCTTTGCAATTTAAGAAACATGTAATTCATACAGATTACAGGCAGAACTGTTACTAGAAACAAGTTTCTTGACTTGCAGTGCTTACTTACTCATGTCAGATTACATTTTACTTGTGTTTGTAATAGTTTTTTTCTCCTTCTCTTTGTACTTACAAGGTGTATTCAAAAGCCATATATAGCACTCAGTCCTTTTCGGAAAAAAGGCTTAGTAAAAAAACTAAATGTCAGCATACTTTTGAAAATGAAAAGTTGTATTATATACATAGTAGTACTCAATGATAGAATGTCTCACTGCCTCTTATAAGCATACAATAATATGCTTAAATAGTCTGTACCATGCTTTTTTGTGATATCATTATACATTGATTCTTTTTTCCCTCTAAAGTGTTGCTATAGTGCATCTACTAGAGACCACTCTATTCTTCAGAACACTAGATGCTTACCTTTTCCTTATCCATAAAGTGGCTTGAGTTGAGAGTTGTCTGCTAGAAATTACTTTTCAGTTATTGAACAGTACGAAGGGCAAAAACTCTGGAAAGAAAAGTTGAAACACTGAATAAGGAAACTATCAGATGCTCTTTCCTTTGTTGGTCTTCTTTGAAATAACTTAGCTTTTAATAGAAAACTTAGTAGTTCTGCTAAGTATGTAAAGGATTTTTTCCAAATAACATCTGTATTTTTCTACAGTCAAGTTAACATTTTGTCTACTTATCTTTATAACTGAAGGAAGACTAGAAACTTAGAACACATTTTAGAGAATATCTGTCAAACTTAATGGTCTATAAAATAAAGTCCTAGAAAAAGTTTAATAAACCAGAATTACAAGTCAAACTAGATTCAATTTGAACACAGTGACAATGTTTTTCTAGTTTTAATAACCTTGTGCCAGTTAGCAAATATTTTTAAAGCACCTATCTAATCATAGCTTTGAGCTGCTCACCTGACTGATGATTCTGTTATAGTTGTAGAATCTCCTTATTCACTATCTCACCTCCTAAGTACATCCTCTGTGTTCCCCAATTTATTCTTTTCCTTGTCTTTCACCTTCTCAGATTTCAAGTGTATTTCACATAAACTCAAGTTCCTACTTGATGTAGGTCATCATTTTTTTCTACAGAAAACAAGTATATGTTCTTTTACTACAATAAGTTTTTTTCAGGCGCTCAGTAGCTTAGCCCTAAAGAACTAGGCATGCTTAAATTTAGTGATATTCATAAGGCAACACCAGAAACATAATCCTGAACTTTGGGAGGCAAGTAGTTTATCTTTCCCCAGATCTCCAAAGCAATTTAGAAATGTCTCACTCTATGCCTACAAAGCCTTTCTAGCTGTGTAAATAACACAAAAACTCAATGTGATAATATTCTTACTGAGGCTTTTGTGTATTAGAATATATGTTATTAATTGTCCCTTTTATCTGAGATAGATTTAGTATTGAAACCAATTGTTTTCTGCAGAAGTATTTTTTAGCATTCTTTCTGTATTGGTTGTATATAAGAGTTTTGAGAAAGTAAGAGAAATAAAGCAAAATTGGAATGAAATTGTCTAATATATGCTAAGTAACTTTTTTTGTGGTTCAGAGATTTTTAATATCTTACTCCAGTTTCTCTATTTAAGATATTTTCTCATTAACCTTGCTAATCACGTTTATAGATCATAAACTGTAACTCACCCTAACTGACATTCACTTGAATACTTAAAATTTTTGCCATTGTTCTTTGGTTTTTTCAGTATGTACAGAAAGTTAGGAAAAGTTTGTTTAGTATAGGAAGCTAAATGAATTAGGAAACTGGTTTATTTAATTTAAAAATCTATAACTCTTAAAAATAAGTATAGTACAATTCACAGGTGTGTCAGTGTTAACCATTAAGGCCAATAAATACAGATTCTAATCCAAAACAAAAGTACTTTAGGAGGCATCAATAATTCAATTTATAATTGGTGGATTGTTTATCTTGGTGCTAAAACTTGCCTCTCATCTATGATTTGCAAACCTGGCTGCTCGTTAGAATTGCCTGGGATAATTTTAATACAATGATACCTGGGAATGTAGCTCAGTGATGCAGCACATGTGCTATGGGTTCAATCCTGAGCACAGCCCCAACCCCAGCACCACCACCAAAAAAATTGTTTGGGCTCCATGCTAGATCATTTATATCTGTGAGACTAGGCATCAGTTTTAAGAAAATCTTGCTCCCAGAGTACCTTTATCATGTCTAGAAAAATTAATTGAATACTTAGTCACTGTTTGGTTTTTCCTGATTGTGTCCATTTAAAAAAACAACTATGAATTGGGGCCATATACAAGGTTCATTCATTCCAACTAGTTCAAGTCTCTTACTAAAACTTTTTCTGTGATACAGAATTTCACACATTATGGGTATTACTTATTGTATCCTCATGTGGTTTTATGTTTCTCTGTCCTTGTGTTTGTTATACATTTTTAATTCAATTTTTTGTCATTTTTAACACTGATTCGACATATATTGTTAGGTGTATAGGTGTATTTGTTTCATTTATCTTTTATTTTTGATTTCTACAAATTTTTATTTTCTTTTATAATCATGTAAAACACTTACTGCTTCCAAGCCAAATCTTCCAAAGCCAGTTCTAATATCTATCTTTTCTCTTATCTCCCTCCTAATATAAGAAGACTTTTAAGTTTATTTTTAAATTTTGTGACTATTACTTACTTTTGGTTTTAATACACCAAATATCTTTATATTAATCTATGTTTATATTTGTTTTTTCTTCCTGTTTGATTAAACTGTACATATTATTGATACTTTTCTATACTTTTTTTCAACTTAAAATTTTATCCTCAAGTTGGGGATAGAAATATTTTATATTTTTTTTAGTACTTACCCAGAGTAGATTTGTCAATCCAGTATTATTTTTACCATTTGCTGTTGCAAATAATTCTGTAAATACTAGCTTATGCATACAGAGTTTTGATAACATATCTTTGAGATAGATTCCTATAAATGAAGTTGCTGGGGCAAAAGGTTAATGTATAGTACATGAAATTTTATAGATGTCGTGGTTATAGTAACAGTTTTCCTGTAGACTTGGCAAGGTATAATGTCAAATAATTTGTTCTTCTGATAGGTGAGAAATGGCATCTCCATGTGATTCTAGTTAATATGTGATAGTATTAATATTAATTTTAACATGCGAGGGTTATTTATGTTTGTTTAGGTGTGAGCTGTCTTGTCTGTACAATTTTCAGTCTTATTTCTGTGTGTTACACAAACCCACTGAGAGAAAGAAGGGGAGAGACAGACAGACAGCATTTTTTTTTTTTTTTTTGAGACAAGTTTATACTATGTAGTCCATGGCCTTGAATTCACTATGTAACCCAGGCTGGCCTCAAATTTGCAGTGATCCCTAAGTGCTGGGATTACAGACGTACCACCATGTCCAGTGAAAATTCTTAACTTTTGTATTTTTATTTGGTTCTGTAATGTACCTAACATTGAGTGATACTGTTGTAATTCAATAAATATGTCTGATGAGTTAAAATTTGTAAAAGGCTTGGAGAAGATATTTTATTACCGTTATCAAAAATACTTTCTAAACTGTAAGAAATTTCAAATAGCTTTGTAGTATACTATACTTAATCCTTTAAGGTACTCTATCAGTCAGGGTTTACTAGAGATACAGATTTAACACAAGATATACAAATATACAACAAATTACCTATTTGGCTTACAATGGTCAGCTACAATATTAGATGAAGTGTGCAGAGGGTGTCTGCACACTGGAGGTTGAACAGCCCAGGCCTGGGGCATGGAGCTCACTGCAGTGTCTGTGCAAGTCCGTATCAAGGTCTGTTGAGTCTGCAACGAAATGCTGATGAATCTATGATGAAGTCCCAGGCGGAAGCTGAGGAGTCTGCACCAGAAGCCAGGAGACGACCAAGCTGAAGGTAAAGACTGGAGCTCCTCGGAAGAACTCAAGCCCAGTCCTTTTCTTTTAGTCTACCAGCTCTGGGGAGGTGGGGGGGGTGGTTCTCTACACCCACACCCTCTGTATGCCTTCCTCTTGCACAGGTTCAGAATGAATACAAATAAACACCTGGCTTCCTGCTGAGTCACACAGTTAACCTTTAAAGCTTCCCAAATTAACATAAACAACATCCCACAAGGGTAAGGGCATATCCTGTTTACCCCAAGATTTACAACTGCTGAGTTATTCAGTTAAAACCTCTAGACTCCCCAAGTTGACACAATGTATCAACCATAACAGGTACATATATATTTTTTCAGTTTTTCATTTATAAAAATGTATACAAGATGTACATATGTTGTTCAATGCAGATCCCCAAATATATGCTCAGGATACTTAGAATTACATTTCTTGGATCATGTGTTTTTTAAAATTTTTTAGTTAGGATTTCTGATACATGGTACCAAATTGTCCTACTGAAAAGTTGTACCACCCTGTATTCTTACCAATAATGTACACATATATCCCACTTTTTTACATTATAATTAACAATGGGTGTTTTAGAATCTGTGGCATTTTTTATAAACCAAGAATGATACCTGATTAAAATTACATTTCTTTGATTACAACAAAGTTGAATATTTTCCACACTTATTGAGCGTTTGTATTTATGTATGTATTACTCGTTCATGTTATTTCTCCTCTTTCCAAAAATTAGGTTACTCTTTCTCTGATAACACAAAATAAATCCACTCACCAGGTGGAGTTTAAGAACAATGAAAAAGCTATACATATGTCTGTCAGTGTCCATTTAAGAGGCAGCACTGGGAAAAGCACAGGTGTCAAGGTATTTCATTTACTGAACGCTGCAACTTTGGGTAAATTACCTGACTAAAATTTTTAGTCTATAAGGTAGGCACATTGGATTTGATAATTCAGTAATTCCTTTTGTGCTCTATCTTGTTTTCCTGGCCATGATGTTCCCTAACTCTTCCTAATTATGGACTTATTATTTGATTGGATATTTCCTTTAAAAATCTACTTTGTTATTAGTACATTTTTACAGTATGGAGTGTTTATATTCTTGTGTGTACTTGGTATATGTACATAGCATAGCTGAATTCACTTTCCCCTCCCCGCTCCCTACATCTCTTGATGCCCTTACCATTTTAGAAAGAGCTGTCTCCCTGCTTCCTGTTATCCTATGTTTTGTTTGCTCTTTTATTTTGGGTTTTTCCTGTAAGAGCTTTTCAAGCTTGCGTGTATTTCACATAACATTATAGTCTGGAGGTGCATTCATCTTCCTATAAATAACTCATTTATCTGTCTTTATGGAGGAATATGCCATTGTGTGTAAATACCTTATTTTCTTTATCCATTCATCTGTTGACAGACTTATAAGCTGCTTCCAAGATTTAGCTCTGATGAATTGTGCTGCTAAAAACACGGTATGCATGTGTCACTGTAATATGATGTCTTTAATTCTTTCAGGAAAAAGCCTGGAAGGAGAATAGGTAGGTCAAATGGGATTGCTAGTATTAGTGTTTTGAGGAATCTCCGTACTGATTTCCATAGTGGTTGTACTAGCGTACATTCCCGCCAACAGTGCGGAAAGGGTCCTTTTTCCCCATAGCCTCACAGCATTTGTTATATTTGATTTCTCAGTGATAGCCATTTCTTTTGGAGTAAGGTGGAATCTCAGTGTTGTTTTAATTTGCATTTTTCTAATGGTCAAAAAAATCTACGGACTTTTAAACAAGACTATGCTACTCACTCTTTTACCAGGTAAGGAAAAGCATACTTTGGTCAGGGTCATTCTAATATTGACCATTGCTGTGCTATTTCATTTAATTAAGGAAGTAATTAAAACAGTGTTACTTGTCACAGCATGTATTGATCATTAGCCTATCTTTGATTCCAGAGAGAAACTTACCTATAGCCTAGACGGCAAGAACTTAATCTATATCATTAGTATTATATTTTCCCTTTTCATCTGTCATTTGAATTCCTGTTTGTTATAAAAGGGAAAAAGATAATTATGATGTATATTTTGCCTCCCAAGAAATTTGTAATTCAATTTGAGAGAGAAGATGTATATGTAAGTAACGAGACTATGGAAGGGAAAGTGATAGGTGCCTAAAGATACTAAGGAGTGGGCTGTAGATCTTGTCGCTCAGAAGTGTGGTTGTAAGCCTAAGCATACTTCTTTCAAATAGCCTCACTTCAGGCTTGCTGAATCAGAACTTGCATTTTAACAGTATTTCTAGGTGATGGAAATGCACATAGAATTTGAAAAGTGCTGTTGTAGATGTTTGTAAGTAACAAATTCTTAGTGGAAAAATCAAAGCCAAGATACTGGAGAAAGATATATAAGAGTATTGCCTTGCGGGATTAAATTGATGGGCTGAAATTTTTGTAT
This sequence comes from Dinomys branickii, assembly GCA_004027595.1. Classification (NCBI taxonomy): domain Eukaryota; kingdom Metazoa; phylum Chordata; class Mammalia; order Rodentia; family Dinomyidae; genus Dinomys; species Dinomys branickii. Next base: position 27,505 of record PVLD010008930.1, read on the forward strand.
TGAGTGGAAAAAGGGCTGTCTTTCGCTGACTTAATAAACTTAATAAATCTTCTATGTGAAGACTTTAATTTTTTTAGAAGATTTACTCTTTGGTTTGTTGATGTAATTGAATGTCAGAAGTGGTCCTAAAGAAGCCAACCAAATCTTTGGTCAAGTTCCATTAGAGCAGTTCGTTATCGACTGAGCAGAAATAAAAATTACGATCTTTAGTAGATTTTTCATTAGCATTCGGATGACCTCATTCAAGAGGGAGAGGAAAACAGTACCACTTGGAGAAGTCTCTTACATAATGGCTGTATGGTTTTCAGGTCTGCCTTCATGAAGATTGAAATCAAATTCTAGCTGCTTTGCAAATCCTTCATGGTATTGTGCTCGAGGTCTCTATGATTTCACTAGCTCTGCGACTTTTGTCATCGTGAGGAACTTTGAACCTCTAATTGACCTCTAATTTTAAAAATTGCCTGAGTTTTAATACATGAACATTACTAACACAGTAGAGGAAAGCAATGAAAAATTAAAAGGCCATCTCACAAAAACATGGCAGTAGTATTTGAGCTAAAGAAAAGTAGACTGAATAGTGGCGTGCCAGTTATTTTTTCCATTTCTTCCTTGGGATTACCATAGTCTGATAATGGGAACTTTTGTTATCAAATTTAAGCAGTTTAGAAAAAGGCCTCTAGGAACTATAAGATTTTTAAACTCTGAAAATAAAAGGTGTTGGAGTCTGTCTATTTTTAAGGGGCCCTGTCAGATCATAAAAACACCCTCATCCACTTCCCCAAAATAAAAAATGATGCAAAGAAAGTGTTTTGAATCCACTCAGAGCACCGAAGCAAGCCATGACAGCACAGCTAAAGAAAGAGGACTTTCGTTCCTGAAAGACGACTTCCAGAACTGCCTCAGGAAGTGAGAAGAATGATAAGATACTTGTATTTGAAGCGGGCTGTGGGGAGTGTTGAGATTAATGGCAATGTGTTTTTTATTGTAATAATTTTTTAAAAATTTAAGCGTTCATATTTCTTTATCACACCTTGTGTATTTATAAAATGTAAATGTAATGACCATTAGAAAAAAGCACTTTTGCATGCTTCACATATCTGGTGCTTAGATTCTTTCCCCCAAAGCCTAGGTGTACAGTGTCCATTTGTTTTGGAGAGAGCGATACATCACAGAACTAGGGTCTGGGTTTTGGGGATAACTGACAACCGCAGAAGATAGAATGACTTTGAAACTTGGAGAACTGAGATCAGCTTCAGTTTTAGCTCCCCCTATTTTTAGCAATTTTTCTTTTCTGAGCCTTTCTAACTTAAAATTGGGAATAATTATTTTGTGAGACTGTAGAATTAATACATAATTTATATAAGGTACTTTGCACTATGTCTGGTGTACGGAAGACATTTATTTTTTGAGGTTATGAGAAGGAAACTTGTCTAACAAATGAGTCACTCTGAAAGTAGCTGGGAAGAGGCTGGTGGTTGTGCTGGTCATCTTTCTATGACTGTACTCTTTTTAAAAGTTACATTAATTAATTAATTTTTTGGTACTGGGAATTGGATCCAGGGATGCTCTACCACTGAGCTACATCACTACCCCTTAGTTTTTATTTTTTAATACGACTTCACTAAGTTGCCCAGGTGGGACACTTGGAACCTTCTTGTGTTAGCCTCTCTCAGTGTTGAGCTTACAGGTTATGTGCCACCACAACTGGCTTTTACTGCATTTTGACCCTCTAAAATGAGTAAATGGGTGAGGCTTTTTATTTTAAAAGTCTGATTCTAAATAATTGTGGTTTCTTAAAGTGCATATCAGCTTGTCTTTCTTCTGGCAAGTTATGACATGGTGTTACCAAAATAGTGACAGTTATGATTGATAGAAATAAAATCTAACTTGATATGCATTTCTGCTTTTAATACAAAAGCAAATAAATTCCTATAAGTGGTATAAATGAAAGTAGAGAAACAACCTTTATTCTCTGCTATTTGAAAGATATCATTAGCTCCACATAAAAAGTATCATTTCTTTCACCTTGAATGCTGAAAATCATTATAAGAATGTATCTCTGGCTGATGTAATTGACCATGTATATTGAAAATGATGATGATTCCTTAGAAATACATAAATCTTTCTCTAGTTGAATTTAGTAAGTGAAGAGTAGATTATTACTGCAGACTTTGGTAACTGAAAAGGTGAGAAAATATTTATTTGTGTAAGTGTGGAAGATTTCAGATTGCTGCTTTATAATTTCATTTTCTCTTGTAAGCCTGACTTACGTAAACCATAGTTATCCTTTCATTATTGTTTCCAGTGGGATATAAAGTTTTTTTTTAACATAGAAAGATGTATAATATTTATACTTTTAGTAAATTTTGGCTATCAAGCTAAATCTGCTTATAGTGATAAAAGAAGGATAAAATGGAAACAAAGCTTTGTAAATAAGGAGAGGAAGAGGAGTTGAAGGGAAGGAAGGGGATTGAAAAAAAAAAGAACCAGGATATATTAGGTACAAATTCCTGTGGTGAATGTGATCATTGTATATATCTAAATTGTCAAACTCAATAAAAAAATAATAATTAAATCTGCTTATAAATTGATGAAAACTGGTATATAACAAATTTTTTAAGATTCTCATACTGTACTGAACCTATTTGTTGAGGATTAACTCGCAGATAAGTTTATGGTATATTGCTCTAGATCAAGAAAAGCTCATTCTGTGATCATTTTTTTCTGACTTTATTATTAATAGTTATACCTTCAGTTGGAAATTGGTTGATGCACACTGGTTATTATCTTGAACAAAAGCATGTTTCAAAAAACATAGTAACATAAACTCAAGAAATTTTGAGACATATCTGTGTCCTATAACAAAACAATGAGATTTTCTGTTTTTCTTTCTCAAAACTATGGGGAAAGAGAAACCAGCTGATTAGGTCTGACTTAAGTAACTTCTTATGCATAATGATATTGTAATTGATGTTATAGCTTTCTGTGTTTGATATCACTCTAGCCTACTTCATTTAGGGAATACTCAAATATGTGATAATGTTTTGTTTCCTTGGATAATCTTTAGCTCTTCTTATGCAAAATGGATTGCAAAATGTGGTATTTGAGGAAATAAACAGAATACTTTCATATAGTTCCATATGAGATGATTGAGTCTCTCAATTTTGGAATATTAAAGTATTAAGTTTAAGAAACCAAAATATTTTAAAGATGAGATAAAAGATATTTTGTGAATGGCTTTTAAGTGTACTTTTTATTCAGGATGTGTAATTTTTAATCAAAGAAACAAGGGTGTTATTTTGTTTGAGAAATAACAGGATTTTTTTTTTTTTTTGGACTGGGAATCAAACTCAAGGCCTCACGCTTACCAGGCAAGTGATGCAGCGTGGAGCTACATGTACTCCTGGCCCTAGGATGCTTGTATTATCAAAGTTTATTAACTTATTGTCAGGCAGTAGAGTAATTTGCATCAATAAATTACTCTAGGTAATTAAACCAGTGCCATTAAAGCAAACCAATATTTGTATGAATGTAAATGTTTTGGTGTTAGAAACTATTAAAAATATAAAGAAGTATTACTCTTTATGTTTATATTCTGAAATCATTTATTAGTGTCCTTGTGCATTAATCTGGAATGACATACGCTGTAAGGTTTAGATAATTTTATCTGTTGATGACATGTGGAGCCTATGTGGTTCTGTTTTCTTTGTATCTCTGAAAATTTTTAAGTTTATAAGTAGAAAATTTGTAAGTAGAAGAGCCACTGTTTGTCTTAGTGCTATAAAACATGGTTTACCTTTTTGTCTTATGACTGAAGGATTTCCTGGATCTCAGTAGCTTCCTAATTGAAAATTATTTTATCCTTTGGTAAATCTACTCATAGCTCTGACAGTGTTTTTTACTATTAATTGCACCTTCTTTCCGGATATGCTTCCTCTCTGGTTCATTTATGCTCTAGTATCCTGTCATACGCCCCATCTCCTCCCCTGTGCGTGTGTGTGTGCGTGTGTGCGCGCGCACGTGCCTTTTCCAGTGGACAATGCAAAGAGAAAGGCCTACATTTAGAAACAGAATACAGTAAGGACAGAAATGTGAATATTATCCAGTGTGCTGTCATAGAGTTCCTTTTCTTCCTGCTCTTTGATTTTCAAACCTTTATTGACTCTTTATAGATTATGGGACTAACTGGTTTCTTTTTTGTTCTTTGTTTTATTCTTTTTTGACTCATTTCTGCAGCAGATAACAATCCCGGCTTTTCAGAGTATATATTTACTTTATTCTACACTTTTTCCTTTAGCAATAGATCTTGCAGATCTTTCCTTTTTTTTTTTTTTTTGCAGTACTGGGAATCGAACTCAGGACCTTGTGCCTGCCAGGCAGGTGCTTATTCCACTGAGCTATATCCCCACCCCAGATCTTTCCATTAGTACTCTTTTCCTTTTTTTTCCTTTGGTGCTGGGAATCAACCTCATTACCTTGTGCTTGCCAGGCAGGCGCTGTACCACTGAGCTATATCCCTGACACGCCCCCCCATTTTTATTTTCATATTATAAAATGGGAAAGTGGCATAATATTCCATTGTACATTATACCTATATCATAATTTGTCTGCCTTTCAGTTGATTAATATTTAGTTGTTTCGAGTTATTTGCATAACAGTTCCCATGCTCTCTGATCATTTGTCTTTTGAAATATTGTCCTTTTCTTACATATTTCCAGGAGCTGTTCTATTTTGCGGAAATTGCCCTCTTACGTATATTTTCTCAATTTCTTTTTCTTTTATTCATTCAATTTTTCTTCCTTTTTTAAAAATACATTTCGATATAGGGTCTCAGATGCAGTTCAGGCTGGCCTCTACCTCATGATGTACCTAGACTGGCCTCATGATGATCCTCTTGCCTCAGCCTCCCAAGTCGCTAAGATTGTAAAAGTGTGTACCACTGCACCCAACTCATTCAGTTTTTCTATTTACTTATTTGTTATGCAGTGTTTTTATATACTATGTTCAGGTATGTGTGTGTGTTGAATCTGTTTTTTGGATTATAGTAAGTATAATAAAAATACAGTGGTTGTTTAAATTTTAAAAGAATTACTAGAGTAAAAGAAACATTGCCGTTAATCCTCCTCTAAAGACCTCTTTGCCTCAAATATTTGTACCCTATCATTCTTGCCTCTTTCTCAAGCAGTTCTTAAGGTCCACTCGTGAGTGTCTTCATGTGTGCTGCTGAGGATGCCTCAATGTCCTGGATGAATTCTAAACATTTACCTTTCATTGTCATTTTTACTTTGGGGAAGAGCTGGAAGTTGCATGGTTCCAGATCTGATAAAGACTGTTGGAAGAGGACACACTAGTGTTCTTACTTTGGATGGTATCTGGTAGCAGCATTCACCATAGTTTTTATCATATTTGGTAATGAGACAGTGGTTAATGGCAATAGTAATAATAATAATGCTGTAACAATTTTTAAAAAATTAAACCACATTGTACTTTTGAATTAGCCCTTTTCTATGGTTAAAAAGGCCTTCATTAGTCCAAGCGTTGAAAGTGATTCTCAAAAAAAAAGAAAAACGATTCTACATACATGGTTTTGTTGGAGACATTTAAATCTTTAGATTTATTTGATACATATTCTTATGAGGATTGAGAGCTTCTTAATATTTTTTTTCAGCTGACTGTTGTTTCAAGCTAGCTGCTTATCTTTTCTCTGTGATTTGAGGTATAAAATATTTTCCTAGTTGAGATTATTTCTGGACTTCTGTATCTTTTAGAATGAGCTTACATGGTTAAAAAGCAACCTTTTTTGATATTTTTATTCATTATATTTCTTGTTAAGTTCCTAGATATTTTTTAAAAATTTATTTTAAAAATAAAAGAAGGCAAACATATTAACAAATAGGCATCCATTTACAAAATAGCATAAGAACAAGACAAGGAATCCTGAATTACAGACAAAGTGGTAGGAAATTAACAATGGCTGTTGTATTACATATGTTTGATACCTTCAAAGTGGGTTCTCAGGAAAACAAATAGAGACATGCAAGATTGATCAAATAATTAATCATTAACTGTTCCTTTCAGTAAAGCTATAAAAAAGTCAGTAGTACAGCTATGTTAGCTATCCTGCATATATACATATATACATAATTTCCCCTTCTTTCTTTTCTCTTTTCCCTCATCCTAGGTTTTTTTTGTCACCATTATACGTAGGCTTTCTTCTTCCATTACATACTGTTAATTATTTTGTGTGTTCTTAGGTTTGCATATTTTGTACCCTAATTCTTTATAAATTCTTCTATGTACTCTTATGTATGTTCTTAATTTTTGGCATTGATTGTGTACTCCAATATCTTATAAATTCTCTTTTAATTATTTATATTAGTTCATTTGTCTTCAGTTTCCATTTACTCATTTTTTTTAAAAAAAGGAGAATAGGAAGAATTTATTGAGAGAAAGAAAGCTTTCTCTGAGAGGGACAGACAGGGGCCCAGAAAGTGGGTTGCCAACCAACCCCACTTCTCAAGCATGTTTTATTGAGTAAAACCCCAAGGTGAGGTGGTATTATGGTGAGACAGAACTATAACAAATCAATAAGATTACAAGTATCGTTGCTTAAGTAATACTGACCCAGTGGCAAATCATAGGATGGGTGTGAGATGGGACAAAGCTATGGTCAGCCAGGAAGTACACAACAAGAATAGTTGCTTGGGTACTACTGATTAAACGGGGATCATACGGGGAAACAAGTCATGCAGTAAGTGCACCATGTACTCATTTATGCCATTTGCGAAGAGTAGCAATTCTACCTCCTCCTCTTCCAGTTTTAAATTTACAGCTTTTGTCCTAATTGCTTTATCTTCTGCCTCCAAAAATGTCAAATGAATAACTGGGATTTTAAAAAAAATCAATAAGCAAGGATGAGGGAAGAAAACTCATTTAACTCTAACTACAAAATAGAATTTAAAACAAAAAAAATTCTGTAGTCCTTCTGGAGTTTTGAAGTAGTCAGTCAAACCTGGAGGCAAGATGGGCCATTTTCCAAGTTGAGTCATCTACAGCCTTAATGTTAACCTCGAGTCCTTCTAATTTTATAACATATGTTAATTAAATAATAGAGACTAGAAAGTCCTTAATTTTTTAGTGTTAGAACTTCACTTTGATATCTCAAAATTGCCCATTAAGTAAATATCGTCTTTCGGCTTTAATACAGAAGTTGACAAATATTTCAAACAACTTCAAGTAGTGATTAGGATCTGCTAAAAGTTTAGTTTTAGCCAAGAAACTGTTGATTTAAGAATAAGTCTCATATTTACCAATATAGTTCAAAGAGAACGTTGCCTAAGTTATACAATTATCAATTTCATTTGCTAGCCAAAGAGAATTTCAAAAAATATGCTTGATGATATTGTACATGCCTTTAACACCAGCATTCTGGGAGGCTGAGGGGGAGGAGGTTTGTGAATTCAAACCCAGCTGGGGCAACTTAGTCACTTAGAAAGACCCTGTCTCTAAATCAATGGATGGATGGGTGGGCTGAGGATGTAACTCAGTACTAAGGCCCAGGTTCATTTCTCAGTACCACACATACGTGCATACACACCCCCCCCAATGCTTAAGTGTAAGAAACAGTTGTTATTTATTTCTGATGATAAATGTTCATAAAACCTTTAAATATGTTTAATTTTATATGGTTAATGGATGTTATGCTCAAAGCGCAATTTACTGTGGTGGTTTTATACAGTCTCCAAGTTGGGATCAGGAGACACAGATTCTGATACCTGCTCTAACACTGATGGTATAACCCTAGGTATATATTTCTTTGCTTTCTTTCCTTTTATCCATAAGTATGTTGAACAATCTAAGGCTGCTTTTGTCTCTTGAGTTCTGAGATTCATTAGTGATTAGTGATGCCTGTCTCAGTGGAATTTGTGTTCTGCTGAAGAGAAATGTTAAAATAATCATCACTGGACTGAAAATCACTTTACAGAAAATCTTTCTCACATATTGGGAAAATATACAGAAGTTGACAAGTATTTCAAATTGTGAAACTTCACTATTTGAAGTATTTTACAAAAGTATTTTGTAGAAGTAGTTTATACATATTATTTGCAGCATGAGAATATATAAATTTAATGTATGAGAACTTAATACTCAACTGTACATTATCACCTTACAGCAGAAGCTTTCAGATCTCTGAGTCTGATACTCAGCAAACATATTAAAAAATATTTTGTACTGTAAACCTGTACAAAAAACACAACTATAAGTTTTTTAAAAATATTAACTACATTCAGTGTTCAGTATCTTCTTTTTGTTACTGTTGGATATAATTTCAAGAAATTGATTTTAGAACCCATTAATATGTTCTGATCTTCAGTTTTAAAATACTATTTAAAGAGTATTATTCACTTAACACTGCTCAAAATATTTTGGAGATAGAGTCTCCTTTGGCAGACCCTGTAAAAATTCATAAAGCATGCTTTTTGGTATACAGTACTTCCTTATTAAAAAGGGGAACCTTTTGGCAATTAATCTCTCTGACAAGGTCAGTGTCATTAGAGCCAAGTGTCCAAAGTGGATCATAGGAAGAATAATACAGTTTTTCTGAACATTTTTTGGGGGGTATAAATTATTGCACGGTATCTTGTATATTGCTCATATCATATCCTTAGCCACTTACAGATCTACATGCTGAAAAACAATTGGAAAATGTAGTATATCCAAAAATCTAAAAGACCAGCTTGAATTAGGCACATGTAAATATTGAATTAGACTTTTAAAATATTTTATTAAACAAATAACTTTCAAAAAAAGCATAAAAATTCTTTATTTCACTCTCAGTGCAAAAAAGTGTTTTCCTAATACTTTTAATGCAAGAAAAGTATTGAATTCACTTATTTTGTAACCTGAACAATATTTGAGATATATACTTACACAAACAGCTTGTTTCTGCCTATGGATCTGTGTAAATACATATCTTCTGGGTGAAAAGGACTGTAGAAACTGCATTGAGTTGGGTAGGGTCTCCTCAGAATCCATGTTTACTAGAACTTCCAAATGCGACCTTGTTTGGAAATTGTCTTTGTAGATATACTTAACAAAGTATCTTGAAACGAAACTGTCCTGGATCTGGGATGAGTCTTAACTCCAGTGACTTAAGTTTGTACAAGAAGAAGAGGACACATAGAAGGGAAGAAAATGTAAAGATGGAAGTAGAGGGAGAAGCAGTATATCTGCAAGTCAAGGGATGCCAGAACTCACTTGAACTTGAAACAGACAAAAGATTCCCTCTCCTAGAGCCCCTGGAAAAATGATGGCCTTGTTAGCACTTTGATTTCAGACTTCTGATCTATAGAAGTGTAAGAGAATAAATTTGTTTTAAGCCGTTAAGTTTGTGTTGATGTATTGCAGCAAGCCTAGGAAACTAATACGGGTAAAATCACATTATTTTATATTGTCAAATCAGTTCATATTGAAAAGCAGTTTTGACCATTCAAACATTTAAAGCAAATATTAAACTGACAGGAAATTTTAATGATCAGTATAGTCCTTTCATATAGTAATGACCTTACGTTAGAAAAAATTAAGACATAATGAAAATTTATTTTGTTATAGGAACACCTTTCCTTTTTGCTGAGAAGGTGTAGGTTTTATTATTATTTTTTTGTACTAAGCATGGTGCTTGACATATAGTAGGGAACTCAAATTCTGATAACGAAAGGATAATACTGCAAGAATTCCACATCTACTTCCAAAAGACTTGGCAGGAAAAAAATACTTAGCCTGTTTGTACAAACTAGCCATTAAAAAAGTGACACATCAATTTACAGTCAAATTTAAAGAGTAAATTTCATATGTGATACCCAAATTATAAAGAAAGAGCAAAATAACAGATAGGTATTTGGAAGTAGGGGATAGATCTTTCTCAGGTGGGAGGGGACCAAGGCGAGGAGAGAAAGGGAAGAGGGTGTGGGAAGGAGGATGAAAACGGAATTAAGATGTATTTTGTACATGTACCAACTCCCCACAAGAAATACAAACATTATTTACTGCAAACATGTACTAATAATTTTTTTTTAATTTAGAGAGTAAATACAAAGAAATACTGTGCCCATGAGTAGACGTGATTTTTAAAAGGAGGAAAAGGCAAGTTTCAGTCAGCTGTAGTTCACATCCTCTATTATTGTAGGCGTAACATAACATTTTTATTTATCAGTTAGTGAAATTACTGTAGTAGTTTCAGTGAACATTTTGTTTTTAATTAAAACAGCAATTTTGAGGTAGGGAGTCTGTGTGGGTGGGTTAGAGACTTGTAAATGGAAATCTCTTGGGTAGATAAGTGATTGAATGCAAGGGCCATACAAATGTTTTATAACCTTTTTTCTGTATCATGAGATGTAAAGAGAGCACTAAAATAGAACCATGGACGTCAAAGATTCTTCACCTATAAATTACCTGTCTTGCTGTTTTACTTCGTATCATTTCTCTCATCCATTTTTTAGTATCTGTCAGGTTCTATAGTCTCTCCTTTACTCAGAATAGTAGCTATTCAGACATAACAACTACAAGGGGATAGTTGTTTAGATGTGGAATGTTCTCTCCTTCCCCTTTGTGCATGACTCCTTGACAACATTGCTGGTAGAATGGCCGTTTACCCTCCAATTGAAAACGTGTTTCAACTGAGCTTACAGGAAAATCCGAGCATACAGGAAAATCCAGTTAGAAGGTTTTTCCCTAATAGAACTGGGTGCACTCGCCTTTCTTGGCTATGTATTTGTCACAGTTCTTTCTTACGCAGTTCACCAGGAATATGTTGGCCCACTCTTACACAAGCTCATGGTTGTGCTCAGGTGAGAACTTATGGGGTTGGAAACATTCAGCCAACCAGGTGGGATGTGCAGGAAATTCAAGACCATCTTGCCCTTCAAGAGTTTATGACCTACTTAGGGAGATTTTCATGGCCAGGCATAAGAAGCGCATGAGACCATCTATATGACACGAGTACCGTAAAACTTCTAGAAAATACCCTAGAAAATTTTGATACACAGTAATTTTTATAGATGAAATAAATGAGTGGTAAGTCCTGCTGTGGAAGTTGAGGTAGTATATATCATTGGAAGATAAAGACAGAAAGATTGGGTTGGGGCAGACTGTGATCCTCTAGTGAACACCCTTAGTTGAAGTGTAAGGAACTAACACAAAGTAGAATTTTAATAAAGATGAATATAACAGCAGTGTGCAGAATAATGTATCTAGAGGAGTAAAAAATTTAATAATTACCACTATAAAAATACAACTTTCCGTATATCAAACGAACTACTTTTTAAAAACAAAAATTCTGTTTTGCATAGGAAAAAGACGTTTTAGGAATCTTGAAAACGGGAACAATAATTTGACCGAAATAACACAAAACACACATCAGATATTAACCGTAACAGGTTTAAGTCACTTACTGAAATTTTCATGTTAGAGCACAAATAAAACTGTTTTGAAAAGAAAAGAGAAGTATAGAAAAAAGTGATTCCAGAAGGTCAGGAATAAAATGGTAAATTCTACCAGCAAATCAAGTAAGGCTGAGATCTCTTATTTTCTAAGCAGGTGGAACACAGGCCAAAAGCATTCAACAAGACAGAAAGATAAGGGCACTTTAGGAAGTGAAGGGCATAATTTACAGTGACGGCATAAACATTGTAAACATCTGCAAACAAGATGTCACCACAGCAACATTTATAAAGCAGGTATTGTGGGAGATCCAACTAGAAAAATGGTATAATCTAAATTTCTTTCTTTCATTCCAATGACATATTACATTTTAAAAGTATATATACATAAATGACTATATGACCTTTATCAATACAAATCATCTCGATAGATGCTGGAAATGCATTTGACAAAATTTAAGATTTTTGACTTGAAATGCTACGAGAATGTTACTCATTGAATAGGAAACAAAAAAGGTATCTGTTTCAGCCCAAATGTCACAATCACATACACTGGGAGAAATTCTAGAAGTATTATTACTAAATTTAGACAAAGAATGTCTATTAGTATAAAATTGTCATAAGGATTAGACAGTATATTTCTAATTGGGCCAATGCTTATTTTTTCTTTACCTCTCACAGCAGCTAAGAAAATGGGGACAGAAGCAAGCAAGGGAAGTAGATTAGTAAATTTAGATTTCCTTTTAACAAACTGTTACTCTCTGACTAGTTTTTTTGATAAAACTACTCAGAAGGTTAAACTACTACATAGTAGTGCTACAAGTCCTGAGTTAATGATTTTTAATATATATGACAGCTTTGAGATAGTCACTTGGGAGATTTTATACCAAGAAAGAAAAACACAGCTCCATTTGCTATATGAACTTAACATAAACAGATGTGGCATATAGGATAGCATGAAAGATTCTTATAATCATTTAATTAGGATAGGCATCTTGACAATATATGACCTGTCAATGACTACTTCCGGTTGACATTCAGAGTTGGTTCGAAACAGCAGAGTGGACCTGGGAATATAGCTCAGTGCAGAGCACCTGCTTGGCAAGTGCAAGGCTCTGAGTTTGATTCCTAGTACCAAAAAAAAAAAAAAAAAGCAATAGAATGGTTATGAAGATAAACTGTTTTTAAAATAAGTAGTAAATGAAGTACCTTCGGTCCATGTAATGAAATCATGGAGTTTGGTAACAAAAATATTTTTTACCTTGTAACACAGTACTCTGTTTAGGAGTAAGAAACTGGAAAGTCTGAGAATCATTCTAGTACTAAGTAAATATGGAAAAAACCAAGCCAGATACTGCATTAAAGAACAATTTTTCTTTAAAGACCAAGAAACAGTATTACATGTTTAGTAGTGAAATAAATGGATTCTACATGTGTAAGAAATATTTTCTCATATTGCGGTGTAGAATGCATACTCCAACAGCAAAGGCTGGTAAATAAAAGGATGAAAGAATTTGTGTAATTTAGGAGATACCAAGGTCTTTTAGTATAAACTGTGAAGGATTTTTCTTTCAGTGAAATGCTGGGCATGATGGTATATACCTTTAACTCCAGCACTTGAGAGGCTGAGACAGGAGGATCACCATGAGTTCAAGTGGCAGCCTGAGCTTTTTAGTGAGTTCGAGGCCAGCCTTAACAACAGCAACAAAAAAAGCTAAATGAAAACATTGGTATTTCCAATGTGTAGTATTTTAAAACATTGATTGGTATATTGGGCTGGGGATATCGCTCAGTGGCGTAAGTGCCTGCCTGGCAAGCACAAGGTCCTGAGTTCGATTCCCAGTACCAAAAATAAAAAAAATAAAATATTGGTATACTGTAGCTCACCGACTATAGTATATTTGCTACCTTCCCTTTCCTGTCCTTCATCCCCAAATACAAACTCCTTGTCTCAGGGTACACTCCTATGGGGAGCCCAAATGAAGGTAGGCTCTCATACATTTTCTGTATTATGGTAATGCCTGCTTGCATCCATTGCATGGGGTCGATTTATATGTTTCTGTACATCTAGTGTTTCCTATGTACCAGTTCTTGGCCTTGGCTAGATTAATGTAAAATTCAATTTTGTTGTTCTTGAGAACATATTTAAGTGGTACTTTCTATTTCCTATGGCATCCCAGCAGGAAACTTTTAGTATTATTAAGATTGTTCCATAACAGTGCCCATATAGTTGTGCCATGTTAAAATTAACTCATAGTTCATTGAAAGTGTGGCCAAATGGAATACTGACATACAAACTTGTGTTGTCCAGTACCCAGCTGCCATTTTCTTTTGGGGATGGATACTGACTTTGCAGGAAGTATGTGTGACCCTTGAAATATTAAGAAAATCTTTTCTCCTTATTTCTAAAATGAAAGTGAAGTTGTTATTCTGATCTTACTAGATGTAATATAAACTATATAGTGTTATACACACCCTTTTCCCACAGTGCCTAGCATGTAACAGACAGTTCTGTAAAATACTTGCAGGATCAATGTGTGACCAAGCAAAAGAATGTAGGGACTGCCATGTATGTACTCTCCGGTTAATAAGCTCCCATTGCTCTGAGAAACTATTTGAGAAAGTCAGATTAAAAGGAGGCAAGGTTTGGCTCCCGGTCTTAGAGGTTTCAGGCTGTGCCTCTTGGCTGTGTTGCCTTTGGGTCTCTGTGAAGGGTCTTCTGGTGGAGGAGGCTCCTGTGGAAAGCACAGAGACAGGAAGCATCTGAGTGTCCAGTACTGTATTGGTGACCTGACTTCCTCTAAGATTAAGGTTCCTTAAGGTCCCCTTCATAGTGCCACAGGCTGGGAACTAACCATTAGCACATGGTCTTGTAGAACATTTACAATCCAAACCATAACACATGAAAGGGAACTTTCTTTCATCAGGCATCATGGACAGGCAGCAGCAGTAGAGCTCAGAGTAGGTCAGTCATCATGTTCTCTTGGTGTATGTGTGCGAGTATTTGTTCTGGAATGTAACTTCAAGGAGCAGTGCTAGATACTTTTTGGGAGATAAAGATAAAGAGAACAATGTCTTATCACCATCAACAGCTTTTGTCCCCAGGTTCTAGGATGTGTACAGAAAAAGGAGGATTTTCATCTTGACTTTTCTCCTAATCCCCATGTTTTGTTACTGTTGCCATTGCTAGAAGTTTGGGTTCTAGTAGAGTACAGTGTGGTTATTTTAGGAAAACCATCCTTTGGAGACACTGAGATGCTAACTTCAGGCTCTGAAAACCTTTTAAAAATAATAACAGGGCTGGGGATATGGCTCAGTGGAATAAGCGCTTGCCTAGCAAGCACAGAGTCTTGAGTTCGATCCCCAGTACCGCAAAAAAAAAATAATAATAACATCCTTTCTAAAGGTCAGAGAAGTACATTGTCTCTTCCAGGTGAATTAGTCATAGCATTTTTAGATATAATGAACAATAAAACCAGATGATACCAATTTTGAACGGGGAGTACTAGGAATTGAACTCAGCACCTCGTGCTTGCCAGGCAGGCACTATGCCACTGAGCTACATCCCCAGCCCCCCTATCAATTTTTAGTGGAATTCTATGCATGACCAAATTAGTGCAGAAAACTATGAAATGAAACAAGTTTTGTTTCATTTGTCCCTAGTTGTTTGAGATTATGAGTTAAATTATCTCTATCAGGTATATTTTGGTATAGAATTTTTATAAAAAATGTCTGCACATATATTAATGAAAAAAATGCTGGTTATTTTTCTGTTTCTTTATAAATGCAGATTGGGTCTAGTCTCCCAAGTTGCCCAGATGCTGTAGGAAGGTTGTACCACTGAACAATTTAAGGGTTAAGATAGCTTCCAGTGTTATTCTATACTTAGTTCTATTTTTCCTTTTCTTTGAACTCCTAGTTCATTATAATGCTTCTGGGAATACCAGCAGTTGTGAGATGTGCCTTGATTGATACCCAGCTCCAAGGCCCCGAGTTCCTGTCGGCCTCAGCTGCTTTTCTCCAGGGACCTTTCAACATCTCCTAGCTCTTTGCAGCCAACTGCAAACCTTTATGCTTCTTTGCCTGCCAGCTTAATGCAAAACTGAGAATAATAGTGGACTGACACTGAAATGAGAGAAGTGGCCTCCAGGGAGGGGAAGCAGCCTGGGTGCCGTGACATTGAGACTTCAGGTGGTAGGCTGATTTGTCAATCTGGATTAGAAATGGAAGAGAGCTGTGGCCTGATATATCACTTATTTCTTGCTGTAGGAGAGGTGTAGTTTGTGGAGGACTTTGAGACTCTCCCCATGGAAAGGCAAGTAAATGAGATTTAGCAAAAATACACAAAATGTTGCTGCAGAATGCCTTGTTGATGTAATGTCAACTGAGAACAGGGAAACCTCCATAGGGGTGGAAACATCTTTTGTTGAAGGTTTTCTTTTATGTCTGTGATTTCATGTAGAGATACCTATACAAGATGTATGTTTTTAAAACAGAAAGTAATATGCTCTTAAAGATAAATATTTATGTGAATTTCTAGTAAGATGACACAGGTTGCATTTTTCTAAAATTACAGCAATTTATAATAATGAAATTGTCATGTGTTTTAACGTATTCGTGGGTGCCTATTTGGAGATGATGAACTTGATGCAAAGTTTATAATGAATTTACATGTTTGCTGCTAGAGTAAAATGCTTTGTTCTCTAAAACAGTGCTCTCTGAACTTATGTGTGCATAGGAATCATCTGGGGATCTTACTCTGAGTTCAAGGCTCTGCATCTCCCAAGGGTCCCCAGTGGTGCCTGCCAGTGGTACTGGCTCAGGGGCCAATGCTGAATATCAGGGCTTTAAGGTATTGAGCTTTAAATAAACTGATTCACTGGAAATAATTCTTGTTTTGTAACCTCACTTACTAGAATATTTTAATGAAATATTTAGAGTTTGGTAAATGCTTCTGTGAATATCAGTCTTACTAAGTAATATATGATAACTTCTGTGTGATAGTTCATTAGCCACTGGTCATAAAATTTTGTCCCAAATCATTTGTTTTTTTTTGCCTGAAAAATGATATAAGCAGTATCTGGTCTTACTTAGTAATGTAGCATGGCCTTTCCTTTTGGGTGATAATTTGCTGATGATTCATTTATTTTTTTTCCAGTTTTATTAAGCGGTAATTGACAAAAAAAACTGTAATTGACAGTAAGAAATAAGTGCTATATCAGGCAGCAGTATATACAGTACTGACAAAAGAGTGTGGTATTTGATTTATGTATACATTGTGAAATGATTAAATTGAGATACTTGTGTATGACCTTACGTGTGTGTGTGTGTGTGTGTGTGTGTGTGTGTGTGTGTGTGAGAGAGAGAACATTTATGATCTAATCTCTTGGCAATTTTCAAGTTCACGGTACATTATTATTAAGTATAGCCAGCATTCTGTACAAGAAATCTTGAAGCTGTTTTTAAGTGTGGATACTCTGTGTGCTGAAGTATGTGGAAATCATGAGAAGAACAGTGGTGGGGAGAGCAGAAGGAGGCACAACTCAGCCCGTAACAGCTCTGAGACAGTACTGGAGAGCCTTCTACTATCGTGGGCAGTAACTTTTGAGATTCCTTCTAAGCTTATAAATTCTCACCAAGGTTTGTGCTCTGTGCTATTAAATAGGAGTTAAAACCAGTAGCCTTCATTCTCATTTTATGAGCTTATTTTCCTCAAATGTGTTTTCAAAAATATTCATTGGCCATTTTGATTTCTAGACCTCTTTCTCCCATTCGTTACTTCCAATGCCGTCTCTGAATTGCCATTGCATATGGAATGGTTATAGGTGATCTGTGGGATTATAAAATTGAAAAAGATGTAGTCTTTATTTCAGAGCACTCATAGTTTATTGGGGGAAGTAAGTTACCAGCACAAACAGTTTAAGGACAAATATTAGTATTTGTCTTTCTTTATGAAAGAATAATGTTAAGACCTTACAAAAAGGGCTGTAAGAGTTTATAAGAGATAAGAGAGAAATGAATCACTGTGGTCTGGGACCAGGAGGATAGGCTTCATAGAAAATGTAGCTTTTGAATTGGATGTTGAAAACACCAGATATTCTTTCTAGGTTGTTATAGCAGCAGAAATTGCATAAACACAGCATGGAGGGAGAAGAATAATGAGATTTTAGGAGAAAAATAGTACATATTTTATAAGTACTGTAAATTCCTTGCATTCAGTTCTTGAATTTATAACTCACAGGATTTGGACTGTTTGTGAGTAACTTTGAAAGGGTCATATAGCAATTTTTAAAGTTATTAATACTACTCCTTTGTTCAGAGTTAGTGGGTCGAGTCAGTGAGTGGAGCTAGAGACTGACTTAGCATTCATATCTTAGTCCGCCTTTACTCTTGTTCCATTTTTATGAGGGATATTTTACTCTTAGTTGAGGATTTGGTGAATAGCTTGGTATAATCCCTCTCAGTTGCCAACTGTCTATTAAACACAGGGTGACTACATCATTTATTGTCTGAACTACAGCTCCTGCAGAGTGAAAGGGGTGTTACTCTAATAAAATTCCAGGGCAACAGTATAAACAAGGATTTCTCAATTAGCTAGAGTTTGATTAACTATAGTGTCCTGTGTGGGTGCTCTGACTGCAGTCATTTTAATTGGAGCATGGGATGTGGATGGAAAGTGTAGCATGTGACTCAGCGAAGCAGGTGTGAGTGGTACTAAATGTCAGGTGAAGGAGTTAGACTTTACTTGAAGCTTTTCGGCAGAGGAATTGTTTTACATGAAGCAACATTTGGAAAGATGACTCTGGCCTCTGTGGCTAGGTTGAATTGAAAGCTGACATTCAATTAAGAGAATATCAAAATAGTTCCCATTAACTCTATATTTAGATGGTGATCACTGGTCCTAGTGTACAAGGAATTTTTACTTTTTCAAAATACTATACACAGAGCTTTAATGAATCTTTTCCAATTGATACTGGATATTGATTTATTGATACTGATTTGCAGTTGTGGAAAATATCCTGTTGAATATGTGCCTTATTCAGTACTGGTTTTATGAAAGGGGATAGTACTAGGACTTAGCAGTGTATACCAGAGTATTTTGTGTGTGGTAATATAATAGCGTGGATGTATGTTAATATTGTAGCAACTAAAAGCTGTCTTCACATCGAGAGAGGGTTAAAACTGGGCATGGTGGCCCACACCTGTAATCCCAGTACTTGGGAGGCTGAGGCTGGGAGGTCACTGTGAGTTTGAGACCAGCTAGGCTACATAGTGAGTTCAAGGCCAGCCTGTACTACATAGCGAGACCCTGTCTTTAAAAAAAAAAGAAAAAGAATCGTGAAAACAAAACAAAATGAACTTACAGCTGTGTATGGTGGTGCCCACCTGTAATTCAGCACTCTGCAAGTCTGAGGCATAGGGATCATAAGTTCAAGCCCAGTCCAGTCCACTTAGTGACTTAGAGAGACTTTGCCTCAAAATCTAAAAAAAGAGCTGGAGGTGTACATCAATAGGAAGATCTTGGTAGTGCAAAAACAACAAAACAGCCAAAAACAGCCTGCCTTATCTGTAATCAATCTTTCATTGGCCAGACCTTATTTCAACTTGATGCTTAATCTAAAGAGAATTGTACTATTTTGGTACCTTTCATTCCCCTAGTCTACTTTTTCCCTTTTTCTATCCTGGTTCCATGGAACAGGTTGGTCTGTTGAGAACAGAAAGTTCTGTCAGGAAAACCAAAGCTACGTGGAAGCAGGAATCAAGCGTTGAGGGACTTGACTGTGCAGCAGTGGAGAAGAGTGTGCTCTAGAGTAGGAAAAAGAGGAGCTTGTTCAGGGAGAAGCTGCTGCCTGCGGAATGGCTGCTGAGTGCTGCAGAAATCCAGCTTGCGCACTGGCACCCGGAGCCAGTGAAGTGGCCTTGGAGGACTCCGGGAAGTGCAAGGAAAGTAAACCATTGTAGGACCTCAATTTCTAAAATCCATCTGTATAATGGAAGAATTTTTTACTTGATAAAGAAGTATCTGCTATTTAAAGCTAGTTTGTCTCTTATTTAAAAATCAGTTTTTGCGAAGCATTACCCATTTCACTGGTGTGCCTTGTCTTTTATAAAAGGTCGTATCATTAGATGTCAGACTAAAATGTTGGAGGAGGTATCTAATGAATTGTCAAAGGTCATTTCAGATATTTTCACTTCTGTATAAGCAAGCAATTAAACAAAGATGTGAAGTACTAAGTCTGTGTCTCTGTGTGTATATAGTTTATTATATTGATAATGGTATTTCACTAGTAAAGGTTATATGCATGCCTATTCAAAGCTATTAAAAGTCTCCATATTAATTTTTGCTGTCTATTTTTGAAAAATTTTGAAGTTTCCATGAAGTCTAAAATTAAAAAAAAATTCCCCTCCTCCCTTCCCGACCTGGCGCTGCTTGTCTTTTACTTAAGCTCTACAGCATTTGACACATAAAGCTGTTTCCCCAGGAGAGTCTTACTTCTGCTGAGGGCTGACATGAAAAGAAACAATTTGTCAGACCAGTGGAGCTTGCTAACAATTCAAATAAACAACCTGCATATTAAGAGCAATGTTAATGACAATAGGAGAGTGCCCCTTTCTTTCCTGCAGGAAGGAGAGATTAGTGGGTCAGACAATTTTCTTGTTTTGGGCCCTCTTTACAAAACAACTGTTAGCCGAATGTCAGTCTTGGTTCATATTTATTAGTACAGTGTTTTAAGTAGTGGTTTATTTAATACAGCCAAGTTGATCATTGCCTCATTTTTGCCATTACCTAGCATGCAAGTGTTTTTGCCATGTAAATATTTTAAAGTGAAAAGCAGTTAAGTTTAAAATCTAAACATATAATTTAATAGGTGATCTTGAACTCTTCAGAAAGACTTCATTGGAGAATGCAGCCAAAGACTGTTATCATATGTAATCTAGCATTTATCCTATTTTGCTCATCTCTGGGTCACCACTGTTACACATAGTTTGGGAGCTCCTTGAGATAGAGCATAGTATACTCCATGTATTTGTACTTTCAGTGCCTAATAGATATTCTGTACATATTGCTAATGAGTATGAAAATGAATAATGCTTTCTGATGATATTTTTCTGTTTCCCTGTTTTGTTTCCCCCAGACATGCAGCTATAAACTTTTGCTGTACCAACAGTTAGATTGTGCATTTATCTAGATTTGGTCAAACTAGCGAGGGAAAGATCTGTTAATGAAATGTTGAGATTGTGGAGGAGAGATTTCTTCCTCTCCCATCTCTCGGTTCATGGTTGAGAGCCCTGTAATGCCGATAAACAAGGGAAAAGACAACAGATTCATTTAATGCAGTATAAGTATTGTGTGATGGGATCCTTCAGAGATGATGACGTAAAAAGGGGGGAAGAGTAACCTGTATGCTTATATGTTTGATTTAGTGAAGAGTAGACAGTTCTGCAGAAAAAAGTATGATTGGACAAAAAGGAGTGTAATCTGATAGCAGTAAACTGAGGGGAATTTAGCAAGGCCTGTTTGCTTTTCTTGGTGTCTCTGTGCCTTCCAATTCTCAGGAGGGTGTATCTCTCAGGAGGGGCTTGGAGGACCTGGAGAATTGGTGTTATGGCTGGCTTCAGGGAAGAAGGGTAGGTCAGAGAGACTTTTCTACTTAAGCTGCTTTGGCATCTGCCAAGGTGCCATACTGTGGGCTTGCATATCCTCGCCTCCATCAATAGTAAGCAATGACTAATGAGGGAAATGTGACCTTTTGTTAATTTTTGAGGAATTGAAAATATAAGTAAATTACCTGGAGATTTGCCATCATTTAATGAAATTTTTTAAGAGTATGGTTATCACTTGCTAGCAGACGTGATTATAACTTACTGCGTGTATCAGTTCCAGTGACTTGTATTATCTCTAGCCTTTTTCTAAGACTAATTCTATACAAATGTTTTTTAAAATAGCTAGGATTATTTACATGCCAGTAAGTATGTCTTCATATATCATTTAGATTGAATTACTGATGAGTTACAAAAGTTTGAGTTGTCACTACTGTGAACAGCGAACTGTCCATGAAATGGGTGACCAAAGGAGAATTTCTCAGTACTCTGATCAGAGCCAACATTAGTTGTGTCAAAACAAAAAGCAGTAACTAGGTAAATGACTTTCTATGCACAAACTGTTTTAAACAAAAACTGAGCAGCAAATGCAAGTGTATTAAAAATGAAACAAGGAAAATATTACTTTTAAAAATAAAATATGCTAGTTTAAAATTTTATCTCTGTTTTGTAGGTAACAGGCTAAGATTATCTTCGGTAAACTTCTGTTTTGGATTTCAGGCACATTAAGGAGAAAGCATAACATTTTAAAATAATCTCTTATCTATGGCCATACCACCCTGAAAGTGCCCGATCTCATCTAAAATAATCTCTCACTTAATATGTTATTACCATTAAAGTTAAAATACAACATTCTTAATCTCTTAAATAGTCCCTCACTTAATACATTGTTATTAACTCCAGTAAGCGAAAATAATGCAAGAAGAGATTTGGGTTTACTGCTGGGAAGTCTTCTCGGATTCTTCTGCTCTTTTTTGTTGTTCTGTTTTAGGGACATAGTGGGATAGAATCAACAAATTTAGCTTTGGTTTTATGTAAATACTTTCTAAACAGATATCTGGCAGTTTTTTGGTGCTGTACAGATAAAGTTGTTAAAATTACTAATTTGAATGAGTAAATTCTCAGTTTTTAAAACTGTTCAGATACAATTTCTTTCATATTTGGAAGTGTAGGAACTCTTATTTGATTAATTTTAGGGTGAAAGTTGGTATTCTACTTTGTTCACCTAGTAAAGGGTTAAAATAATTATTACAGATTAAAATCAGTTGATATTCTAAATAACAAATGGAACCAGCTTCATTCATTAATTTTTTTAGACTTTTATTTGCCTTTTGTGGGAACATTTATTAATTTCACATTTTAAAATTTTCAGGTAACTTGGGTTTTTACTCCTGTAACAACTGAAATAACAAGTCTTGATACAGAGAATATAGATGAAATTTTAAGTAAGTACCTCAGTTTTTAAAAGTATACTTTCTTCTCTATTGTGTTTCATATTAAAAAAGAAAACTTTACTGTAAAATTTCATTTACCTAGAATAGTAAAGAGCTGGTATTCTGATTTACTTCATAGCTTGCTGAATTAAGAACAGTTTTGGTTTTTGTTTTGAAATACGTGTTTTCTTTCCTGTGTTAAATAATACTTTTAGTTTTTTACTTTTGCTTTAGAATACATAATGTTCTTACTAATCTAAGGCTCCTCAGAAGCCTCCAGAACCCATTGTCCAGTACTAAGCCTTAATGACCTTAGGACATGGTCATAAATTTGTTTTTCTTTTTTTTTTTTTCTGGAACCAGGAATTGAACTCATGACCTCACACTTGCTGGACAGGCGCTATGCCACTGAGCTAAATCCCCAGCCCCAAATTTGTTTTTCTTTTAATTAATTTGCCTATTCTGATCTCTTTTAGTTTTATTAGACCAGTTGAGTTCAGTAAGTGTTCACTGTTTGCATTGTTTAGTGATAGTATTTAGATAAAATTACCTTGGGAGAAACAATATCTCATTTTTATTTATTTATTCTCTCCTTTGTTTTGTTTTGGTACCGAGAACCAAATTCAGGACCTTGTGCTTGCCAGATAAGCGCTTGTGCCGCTGAGCAATATTCCCAACTCTAATATCTCATTTTTAATAATGGTTGAGGGAAGGCAAAGTTATGGTTGGTTGAAAATTCCAATTTAGGAGTTTTACCAACATGTATAGTAGGTGTAACATGATTTGGGTTTTTTTGTTTGGTTTTAAAATACCGTTTCACCCACTGGTTTTCCTATAATAAGACAAAATGTCTAAGAGATTAAAGGAGTTAAAATATTAATTACACTGTTTTGTGTTCCTGGAATATTAAGTGGTACAAAAGACTATTTTCATCTTATAGGATACCTTTAGAGTACTGTACTAGTTCTGTATACTTCAGCATGTATCAGAATCACCTGGAGTGCTTGGTGATGACTAACTGCTAGGACTAACCCCCAGTTTCTGGTAGAAACTGCTAGTCAGTCACCTAACTTGCATTTCTGCAAGTTCCTAGGTGATGTTGGTGCTTCTGGTCCAGGGACCACAGTTTGTGAACCACAGCTTAGACTGAATAGGCAAGTGGATAGAAGGTGCTTAAGGTAAAGGAGAGGGAAATTGAAACTCCTGTCGTTCTTGCTCCTTTCATCTTCCAAATTCTGGAATATCTTTGTGTCTTATTTTCATGAGTACTTGAAGAAGTGACGTGTCTCTGAATTAGGTTTAGGCAAAAGAAACAGTGATACAGGTATCCTCTGTGAAATAGGATTTAACTTGCAGAACTAATTCTCAGTTATTCATGAGTATGGAAAATCAAAATGTGGATTACTAAAATCCTCACTCCACTATGAGAGCAGGCATTTCGTAGCTTACTTGCCTGGTGTGGATTTGGTTTCTTTTATATTCATTTACTATGCAGTGAAATATGTGAGGATAAGAGTTATTTTTTTAAAAAGGAACAAATTATATGTAAGCAACCATGACTGTATGTATAGTTTTCTTGGTGAGAGATAATTGTATTTCTGAAGTTTTAGTTGGCCTTTCTTTATGAATGGGAAGAGACGATAAAAATCGTGTCTTTAATTACGTTAAAATTATGTGTACACAAACTACTTTTCTTTTTTCCATTTCAGACAATGCTGATGTTGCTTTAGTAAATTTTTATGCAGACTGGTAAGTAATCCTGCTTTTAATTTTTTCTGTGTTTTTTTTTTAAATTTAATTTTGTTTTGTTTTAAACTTGCTAAAGGTGAATATTCCTGTGCTAGAAGAGGGTGAATGGGGCAGCTTTTTTGCTATTTCAAGACAGTATTCCATACACAAAATCAGTTAAGGCTCTTCAACATATAAAACAGGTTAATTTGTTGAGTACTACTTTTTCAAGAGGCATTACCCCACATCTTAAAATAGATAACATAAAACCTCGAATATGACAAAAAAGTAAATGTTGCAAATCTGATTACTCTGACTGTGGAAAGACACAGAGGTTGGAGGTCAAGATTTAAGTGTGGCAAATTGAGGGAAAATAATCTGTCACCTTTTCCAGGCGCTGTCCCCAAAGTGTGTGTTCTTCTAGTGTCTTCTCTTCCAGGAAACCTTGTTCTCCCTTCTCTGAATCATATCCTGTCTTCTCTGTTAATGCCGTACGCTGCGGATCACTTTGTTTTGCTTATTACAGGTTCACTGTTCCTTATCTAAAATACTTATTCCTTATCTAAAATGTTTCAGATGCTGAGAGTTTTTTTAGATTTTGGGATATGTGCTTAGTCTACCAATTGAGTGTCTCTAATCCCCAAATTCAAAACCTGAAATGCTCCAACATTTGAAAGTGAGCATCATTTCTGGTTTGGATTTTCAAATTAGGGATACTCAGCCTAATTGTACATTGTTTTGTCATTTTTTAAAAAAATCTGTTCCTGCCCTATTTTTTTAATCCTTTGTGCATAAAAGACTGTGAGGACAGAAATAATGTTTTATTAGTATTCCTAGATGGTAGAACAAAGATATGGCATGTAGTAGATATTAAAGAACATGTTGTAGAGATAGGAAAAAGGGAGATTTAGCTTGAGAGAAGTTTGAAATATTGATATGATCTTTAGTTTTGAACAGTCTTTATCCCGTTAGACTCTTAAAGGCTTACTGGCTGCCACTCCCCTACTTCAGGCTAGTCCTGCAGTTTATCTAGATTCCAGCAATAATCTCACTTTCTTTATGTGCCCCCTTCCTGAATGTGCTTCCATTGTGTTCTTTGTCAGCCAGAATTCTTTACAGTAGTTCAGATGAGATGAGCTGGTACCCCATGTCAGGCCCCTTGTGCTCCATTACCCTGCTTTGGCCTAGGAGTCTTCTCAGGGTTTGGTCCCTTCCTGTTTTCTGCAGCTGGATCTTCGGCTCCTTCTGTGCCCACCTTCTGGTTACTGTACAGAACTTCTTTTACTTTCTTTAAAATTCTCTGTTCTTTCACTGGTGGCCTTGTGGTACTTCCTCTGCCTGGAAATGGTATTTCCTGAGAACTTCTTGTTTCCAGCCCCCTCTTAGTGCTTATCATCTTTCAAGGCTTAAATTAGCTGCCCCTTTCTCTGGTCATCTCAATCAATATACCTGCCCCTACACTCAAGTCCGATTAGGAATGCCTTTTACAAAGTCTGAATTCAGGTTTTTTGACTTCACTGTGATGCAAAAATGATACATATTTAGTAGAAACTGCACTTTGAATTTTCGTATTTTCCTGGGCCAGTGATATGCAGTACTGTGTGCTCTCAGTAGGCGCAGTGGCATGTGTAGCTCCCAGTCAGCCACATGATCATGAGAGTCAGTAACCAGTACTTAGAGTGTGCTGTCTTCCTGAGCTCTGATGTTTTGTAGGTTAGCTATATTAAATAGATTTTGGACTTCAGGTGTTTTCAGTTTATGATGGGTTGTAATACTTGACCCTGTTGTAGTGTCTCTTTCCCATAACTCTCCAGTGTTACCCAGTCGGAGCATTTGTACGTTAGAATCGAGTTGGTGATACCCCATTATATTGTTTGCAGTGTGAAAACAGTGACAGCTGTATTTTAAACATTAATACCCAAATACTTTGCATAATACCTGACTGACAAGTACATAATAAAGACCTACTAAATGAAGGTATATTGTATATGGATGGTATATGAACTTTAGTAAAATCTTGAAGATACACAGAGAAAATGCTATTTATAAAGCCTATAGCAAAGATAACATTTTCCAAGGTAGGTTAGGATTGTCCAAATGTAATACTAGTCACAGTTTTGTAGATTACGTAGTCCATTCCATTTTAAAGATAACACTGGGATCCAGAGGGCTAATGTACCTTCCAAAGGTTATCTGACTAGATTGTGGTGGAGACAAAATTAGACAGTAATTCTCTTCACTAAGGGATTTTGTTACGAGAAAGAGAAATAGAATGTGCTACTGACTTTTGCAAAAACTGAATCGGAAATGTGTACCAATTTCAGTTATTTGGGAAAACATCTTGAGCAGTTGATGAATTAGTGCTCTTTTATTCTACTGAGAAAACTGAGGTAATCAACTGTAGGATATAAACTTTCTTAGGGTGGTTTCAAAGGCTGGACTCTTGAGTTCTCTCTGGAGTTTAGTGCTGTCCTGGAAGTGCCTAAAACACTGCTATGCCCAGAATAATAAGCCAGATAGGTGCTTAATGGTACTTTTACGTGCCACTCTCTCTACACACGTTGTTTTTAATGCATAGAATTGCCCTGTAAGTAGGTGTTATAATAATTTCCATTTTATACTGAGGAAATTGAGGCTGAGAAAAGTCATATGGCCAGTAAATGGTGTACTTGGGATTTAAGCTCAGGTATGTCTAAATCCAAAGCTTATTTTTACCCCTCCTAAGTCATATTAGCAAGCATATTACCTATTAAATTGATTTGTTAAGGACTGATATAAGCCTTGGTTTGGAGATTGGATGCAAGTGACTCAAAGTTTCTTTTAATAGATCCTTTAAAGCCTCTTTAGTTCCACCTCTTTTTTTTCTTTTTGTGAGATGAGGCCTAGCTCAGGCTGTAATGCCTTCATTCTGTCAGCTTATTTGTTTAACAGACATCAAGTGAATCTTAATTAGAATACACAGTCCAATGAGATTATGGTCCATGATGTTGAGAGTCCCTGTCCACTTACCCCAGATGGGAGAGATTTGAGAGTGTTAGTACAGAAGAATCAGTTGAAAGCAACACAGTTGAAGATACACTTGCATCTTTGGTATATTAGGACATCTCCTTAGGTCAGGTGAGTGGGCTAGAAGAAACATATATACAAGAATAAGTAGAAGGTATAATATTTGCACCCTTTTGTAGCCTTTACAGCATTTTTATTGGATTATACTTAATGTGTATGACCAAATCATATGTGAATTAAAAATTTATAGGCTTCCTTGAAGTAAATTTCTTGATGTGCAAGGGCTCTGGAAGCAACAGTAGCAGTGTGTTTGTTAATATATTCTCAGTGGCTTTCCCACATGACAATGTCTGTTCTAACTCAGCTGATTTTGTGTGCTGATTCTTCTCTTTCTACTCCGGTCCCTTTAGTGACCCACAACACATGTTTATGAAGTAGTTGGCCTGATGAAGAGAGCATTAGAAATAAAAATGTCTGGAATATTGGGGGGGGGGGTATGTCCAATTTTTAAAGTCAAAAAAAAAGAAAAAGGAGACAAGTAATCTTATTTAGGAGTTTAAAATATTTGCTAGTGGACTTACAATATTTAGTGTATTTATAGATATAAAACCCTGTCTTAGCAATGAATAAATTTTTGTAGAGAAATAGATTGTTCATTGTATACTGTGTATCTACTTGCATACTGTGTATGTCTTTTGTGTACTATATGAGGCCTTTTAATACAACTATATGTGCCTTTTACTACAACTTATTTAGTATGCTAAATAAGTTATCCCAGTTATCTCTGGAATTTGATAGACTAGCCAAGTAGATCAGTCTCATATTTGTAATAAATCTAAAAGAGTTTGTACAATAGTCTAAAAATAGGTTCATTATTTAGGGAAGCTAGTTTCTTTGATAAATGCTCAAGCCTCAGTAATTATAAGTCTTAGTAGCAAATATGTTAGAGGGTTTATTGCAGCCCTGTTTGGCTCTGTGAGAGATCCTTAGCTTATGCTCCATAATAGTAGCAGTTACTTTAAGTTGAAAAAAATCAGAATTATTTATATAGTATTTGATTTTTTCCAGGGGGCGGCTGTCGTTTTGAGACAGGGTTTCACTTGACGTTTTGAGACAGGGTTTCACTATGTAGTTCAGGCTGGCCTTGAACTCAGTTTGTAGCCCAGGCTGGGTTCAAACTTGCAGCAATCCTCCTGTCTTAGCCTCCCAAGTGCTGGGATTACAGGCATGTGCCACCACGCCTGGCTCTATACAGTATTTGAGTTGTGACAATTTTTGAATCAAAAATTGCTTTATCTCCATTGAATGACATCAGGACCCATGTTTAAATTAGACATGATTATGTTGCAAAGTTTATTGTACATATAGTAAGTATCAGTGGGTGATATCAGAAGTAAGATTTTATTACTTTTGCTTTTCACTTCCTAATTGGTATGCTTGTCTGTGTATAGGTGTCGTTTCAGCCAGATGTTGCATCCAATTTTTGAGGAAGCTTCTGATGTTATTAAGGAAGAATATCCAAATCAAAATCAAGTAGTGTTTGCCAGAGTTGATTGTGATCAGCACTGTAAGTAACTCAGTAGGAAGTCTGGAAGACATGTCTCATTCCCTGCTTTTCTACACACAAACACAGTTTTTCTTTTTAAACATGCCCAGATTTAAGTGGAGAAGTAACCAAAGTGTTCTAGTAACCTTGGTTAAATTGTTCATATTGATACTTTATGTGCTTGTAACAGAGCTTTTCATTTTGCCTGTCTGAAAGGGTCTTTTGCTTTTGTTGTTTTTTTATTAAGATGTAAGTAGTAAATCATGATTGGCAGTATTTTGTAACAAAGAAATGTTAAAATCATTAAAATTAAAATACAGTTCTAGAATAAAAACATGGATTTTTGTTATTCTTAGAATCATGCAAAAGTACCATTGTAATCGTTTCAAATAAGGGAGTCTCAGGTTTTGGGTTTTAAAGATGCTACTAAGATTGGCTTTGACAATCTTCTGGGTACAATTAGTTGTCATTATTAATTATAATTAGTGAGAATATTAAGAAGCTTAGGCAGTCTTTAAAATTTAAATTTCTTGTGTTTTGCTTATCCCAGTAGAGCATTTTCTGAAAAATCCTCATATTTTTTCATATACATGGCAGATTTTCTAATTTGAGCTAGTGCACTAGAAGTAGTGTTTCCCACTGAATGCTCCTGGTGTGCTTGAACTTTCGTTATTCATTGCATCTGGTAGTTCTGGTTTGGGGTCTCAGTTGTCACGTCAGTTGCACTCCAGGTCTTCAAGGGAAGAGTTTATTCCCTTCTCTCTTTTGTCCTTTCTTTTCCATGGTCCTTTTTAAGTAGAAACTAAGTCACTTACTAGTCTCTCTACCTCAAACATTTGACAGTTCCTGGGAGCTGCATACTGTATACAGTGTGTGAAAAGCTTACTGTATTGAGCTATTGGTAAATTGGCTTGAATATAGAGATGTTTCCCATTCTGCTGCAACTTTCCTATTCTTAAATTTAACCTCCTGAGGAGAATTGGCATGTATGTGTGTTCAGGTGCACATGCACACACTAACTTTTCATTTTACTGATGAGGAAATGGAAATAGAGTGGTTTAATCTGTGTTATAGAGCTTGGTGTTAGGGAATTAGAATCCTGATTTCCTGACCAAATGCCTTCACAGACCAGTTTGGCTTTTTCCTGCTCAATTTGACAAGCATCTTGAGGATTTACTGGTACAGCTTTATGCTAGGCTGAAAAACATTTTCTAACAGCAAATCACTTCAAAGTCTTATAAGCCATACCTCATATTTCTGTCTGCTAAGATTCATAACTAGGTAAGAGAAAGGAGCAATAAAACGTTGCCAGTACAAAAGTGCAGATGGTTTCTCCACACAGCTTTCTGGATCTTTCCTCCCGCCTTGTATTGACAGAGAACATGATGTGTTTGGTGTGAGCTCTCCTTTCAAAATTTTCTATTCTTTGTATGTTTAATTAGAGTTTACAGTAATGAGTCTCCTGTTTTAACTGAATTTGAACCATAATGTCTGAAATTATGCTCTCAAGCTTATAATGATTGAGAAGAAAATTTGATATTTATATCATTGAACCATATATATCGCTTGTTCTTTTAAATAGATGAACTTACTTTTGAAATAAATCCAACATTATTACAGGAAGTTTTCCTTTTTTTTTGGAGAAAATAACCATAGTGGAGATGCTTTTCAGTACACCAGAGAGTTGTTACATATTTACAACCATGAAACCTTCAGCACAATCAAGATACCTTTCATCCCCCAAATTCTCCTTGTGCCTTTCTCTTTCTTCTCTTTCCCTACCCCAGCTGCCCCTATGTTTAGGAAACTCTCCACTTCCTGTCACATTAGGTTAGTTTGCATTTTCTAGAATTTTAAGTAAGTAGAATCATACACTGTATGTTCCTTTTTTTAAAAAAAAACTTACGATTGAGGTTGTTTCACATTACATATCATTCATATTTATTATGCAGTGGCATTTTATGGTCGGACTATATAAATTTTTCCCAATTTTTGACCATTACAAATAAAGCTTCTATGAACATTCAAGTACACGTCTTTGTACATATCCCTTCATGGACCCTGGGACAAATTCCTGGGTCATATGGTAGCTGTATGTTTAACTTTTTAAGAAATTGTTCAACTATTTTCCAAAGTATTTGTACCTTTTTCTATATCCTTTAGTGTATGAGAGTTTTGGTTTTACCATATGCTTGCCAGCACTTGGAATCAGCAGTCTATTTAATTTTAGATATCTTAATACATGTGAAGGGTAGTGTCTCCTTGTGGCTTAATTTGCATTTTTGCATTTCCCTAATAATTAGTGATGTTGAAAATATTTCATGTGCGTATAAGACATTTGTGTATGTTCAGTGAAGTTTCTATTTATATCTTACACATTTTTTATTGGGTTATTTTTGTATTGAGTTTGAGACTCATTATGTTATGAATACTAGTCATTTTCAAATGTGCTTGCAAATGTGTTTTATTCTATTCCCTGAAGACTGTTTTAAAAAATTGTGGTTAAAAAAACACCTATTGTAAAATCTGTTAACTTTTTTGATTGTATAGTTCCAGTAGTGTAATGTATATGTACATGGATTTTTTTTTTTTTAATCCAGTCTCCAGACCTATTTTTGTCTTGCGGAATTAAAGTCCTGTATCTATGAAACAGCAATTTCTTATTTCTCTCTTCTCATCCCTCTGGAAACCACTATTGTACTTTCTTGTCTATGAATTGGACTACTCTAGGTATCCTACCTAAGTAGATCATACACTTTGTGACTGGCCTATTTCTCTTAGTTTAAGGTCCTCATAGTTCACCTCTGTTGTAGCATGTGTTACATATGTCAGGTTTTCAAAGCTGAATAATACTCCACTGCATAATACAGTAGTCCTCACTTATTTCTGGGGGGATATATTCTAAGACCCACAGTGGGTACCTGAAATTGCAGATCATACAGAGTAGTACTCCATTGTGTATAAATACCACATTTTCTTTATCCATTTATCTGTTGATGGACATATATGCCAATTCCAAGGTTAAATTGTATTACTCTAAACATAGATACGCATATATCATTGTCATGCTTTTTTTAACTGTAAATATATACCTATGATAAAGCGTAATTTATAAATAAGACACAGATTAATAAAAATAATTATTTTAATAAGAAAATAGAAAAGTTATACTGAAAAAGTTGTGTGAGTGTAGTCTCTCTCATCATATCTTATTTTACATAAAAGCAGCACTTTATGACTTTGTCATATCCAAATTACCAGTATTGCTACCGAGCATGGAGGCATTACTGCGTAAAATAAGGGTCGCTTGAACACAAGCACATTAATACTAGATAGTAGACCTAATAAAGACGTCTGCTAAGTGTCTACAAGGTAGGTAGCATTAGTGTAGTAGATATGCTAGACAAGAGGATGATCTACCTCCTGTACAGGATAAAGCAGGACATCTTGAGCTTTTATTATGCAACTCATAAAGCTTATGACTTCTGTTTCTAGAATTTTTTCATTTAACATTTTTTGAGTTCAGTTATGTAAAACTCCAGATAAGAGGGCAAATATTATTGTAAATCACATTTTATTTATCTGTCGTTGATGGAAACTTACCTTTTTTTGGCTATTGTGAATGATGGTTCTGTGAGCATGGTTGTAAAAATGTCTTGAGATCTTGCTTTCAATTGTTTTGAATAAAATCCCAGACAGTGGAATTGCAGAGTCATATGGTAATTTTGTTTTTAATATTTTGAACAGTGGCCAGATCATTTTGCATTTCTCTTACCAGTGCACAAGATTCTAATTTCTCCACCCCTTTGCCAGCTCTTACTTTCTGTTTCTTTGGTAGTAGCCATCTTAATGAGTATGTGGTGATTGCTGTTTTGGTTGTATTTCCCCAGTGACTAGTGGTGTGGAGTATCTTTTCATATGTTTGTTAGTCATTTGCATATCTTGTTGGGGAAATACTCAAATCCTTTGCTCATTTTTTAAGTCAGTTTTTTGTTTTGTTTTTGTTGTTAGAGTTCTTTATATATTCTGGATGTTAACCTTTTATCATATACATGATTTGAGAATACTTTCTCCCATTTTTTGGCTACCTTTTTACTTTGTTCATTGTGTCTTTTGAGGCACAAAAAGTTTTAAACCACTTTACCTACTTTAACATTTGTTACCACCTCGTAGGTGTCACTGCAAGAAATCATTGCAAATCCAATATTGTGAAGCTTTTCTCTTATATTTTAAGAGTTTTCTAGTTTTAAGCCTTATCCCATTTTCAGTTGTTCTATATGTAGTAGTAGGACTGTAGCCCATGTTTGTTGTTTTACAGATAAGTATCCAGGTTTTCCAGAATTAGTTTTTGAAGAGTTTATCCTTTTTTTTTCATTGAATGGTCTTAGCACCCTTGTGAAAAATAATCTAAACATACATGTAAGAATTTACTTCCTGACTCTCTAGTCTACTCTGCAGTTTGTGTTGCTTTAGATGAGCACCACACTGGTTTTGATTACCGTAGTTTTATAATTTGAAATCTTAGAAGCGTGATACCTCCAACTTTCTGTGTTTTGAAGAACATATGTTCTTAATTTTTATGGAGTCCTGTTTATTGATTTTTCTTAAGCACAAAATTTTTTTATTTTAAAGAGAATAATAAAAAAGAACAATAGCAAAGTACCAGCAGCATAGGCAAAAACAAAACAAAGCAAAAACAATAAAAATAATGTAGGATTTTAGAACAAAATGATAGGAATTAACAGTGGCTATTATATTACATATTGTTATCTTCAAGTTGCTCAGATTACCAGATGTAAGAATGCATGATTGATCCAACCATTAAAGAGAATAGAAAATAAAAACAAAAAAAAAGTTAGAAATGATACAGAGTTTCACTAGACAAGATGGTAGGAATTCACCATTGGTTGATATATTGCATATTGTTGTCTTCAATTTAGTTGTTCAGATTACCAGATATAAGCATGCAAAATTGGTCAAAAAGAAAAAAAATTAGGACTTAACTGGTTTTATTTGTTTTTAATGGATTATACTTTTGATGTTGTATCTAAGAGCTCTATGCCTCTCCTAAGATCTACCATAGTTTTGTTGTTGTTGTTGTTTTTTTTTTTTTTTTTTTTTGCATATAGTTACCAAGCAGTTTCTATCATTTGTTGGAAAATTATCCTTTTCACTGTCTTTGCATCTTTGTTGAAGTCAACTGACAATGAGTGTATGCCTGGTCTCTTTTTAAATTGTTTATTCATTTATGTTTATGTCAGTACTGCACTTTCTAGATTACTATAATTTATGAAAGATCTCAAAGTCTGGTAGTATAAATCTTCCAACTTTGGAATTAGCTCATTAATTTCTAATAGAAAAGGCTGCTGGGATTTTAATTGATATTATTTTGAATCCTTAGACTAACTTGTAGAGAATTTTTATTTTAATAATATTATTATAAAGTAATTATTATTTTAATATTAAGTCTTAAGGACCCACATACATTGCATACTTACTTATATATTTAAATATTTTCAGTTTTTCTAAAAATGTTTTGTTACATGTATTCCATAACTTCTTCAAATTTGTCTTACTTATTTTTTATATTGTTGTAAATAATTCTTTAAAACTCTTATCTTTGGAATGGTTATAGAAATGTAGAAAAGTTCCAAAAATAATGCAGAGGGTTACCCCTTATGCTGTACTTCTTTACTCGTTTACCCTGACTTCAGCATTTTGCCTTAGTGAGGTACACTGGCCAGACTAAGAAACTACTACAGAGGGGGCACATCAGTATTAACTGAACTGCATGCTTTACTCACACTTGGTCAGCTGTTCCACTAATGTCTTTTTCCTGTTTCAGTATCTTGTATGCGGTTGTCAGATCGTCTTAGGTATCT
The DNA here is from genome assembly GCA_004027595.1 of Dinomys branickii. Lineage (NCBI taxonomy): Eukaryota > Metazoa > Chordata > Mammalia > Rodentia > Dinomyidae > Dinomys > Dinomys branickii. The sequence continues at coordinate 62,141 of PVLD010008930.1, forward strand.
ATGACTGTTTATTGAGCTGTCTTTATTTGTCACAGCCTTGACATTTTATGTTGTGTGTTGGTCAGCTGGACATCCCTCATTTGGGTTTGTCCAGTATTTTTTACTGAGGATTTGCTTATCTTTTGTAAGATGCATTCATAAATATGTATTATTTTTGATGGCTATTATAAATGACCTTTTTCAATTTTATAGTCTTTTGTTGCTAATGTGTAGAAATAAAATTGATTTTTCTATATTGCTCTCATACATCAGAATCTGTTAGTTTCAGTGAGTTTTATATAGAGTCCATAGGATTTTCTAGACTATTTTGTGCAAATAAAATGTCTTACTTTTATGGTCCATATTTCCTTGTGGTAGTCTTTCCTTCCAGGTATATCTACTTGTGTAGGGTTACTTTTTATTGGCAGAAGGGTTATAAGAAGTTTCCCAGCATGAGCAGAAGGAAGCCTCATAATCAAGATCTCCTTCCCAGGGCTCCTCATTAATCACCTGTGTATAGTAGCAATCTGTCCTGCTCCCTAATACTTCAGTCACACTTCTGACTCACTGCTCCACCCAGACCTCTCGTCCAAAGTCATAGTATTATTTGTTGGAGAAGTTCCTGTAAAAGTCAGATTCCCTGGGGGTGGGGTGGGGTCCTTCATGGAGAGCTTTCTTGGATTCAGGCATTGTCCTACATGTGTTACATCAGTTATCCTCATCATAGTCTCCTGAGTCAGATGACAATTCAGCAACAACAGAATGGTGCGCCTGTTCCGTGTGGTGCCATTTAGTAGGCTCTAGAGATGCAGCAGCAAACTGAACAGACGCAGATGGGCAAGAGAAATAAAAGGCACAACTGCACAGAGTGAAGCTGTTCTGAAGGGACGGTATTAACTGCTATGAGATCCTGTAAGTTCAGCTTAATCTGGGGAGTAGGGAAATGATATAAAACCTGAAGGAGGAATATGAATGTTCAAAAGATAGAAAAAAAAGTGTTGCCAGAAGAAACAGTAAATAAAGTAACTTAAATTGAGTTTCTCATAGAAACCAGTTTGTTCATTTCTGTATGAAAACCCCTAAAAATGTCTTGTGAATTACACAATATTTAAGTGTACTTTTGCTTATATTTAATTTTTTATCCTTTACATGAGATCTGACTGATTATTATATAAACAAAAATGTAGTGGCTTGATGTGTTATTTCTATCCCGTACGGCCCAGCCTTCTGCTGTTAGAACCTTTTCTAGGACCTACTAACTCGTATATACCATTGAACAAATCACTTGAGAAAACCAGCCAGCTTATTCCACACTGTCTATAAGAAATGGGCGTGCATGTGTGTGCCTTGGAGTGAGAAAGAAAAATGTAGTAATTGTGTGGTAAAACGTGGAATCTTAAGTGAGGATATTTAGCTGTTTACTATATTACATACTTGTTTATCTTTACTGTAAGTTTGAAATTTTAAAAAGACTTTAGAAAATGGATAGCAGAATAGTCATAAAACCTGTGGGTTATAGAAAAAAGCAGGAAGGAATGCCTGGTTGCTTTAATTTTGAAGGAATTTTTTGGAAGAAGCTAGAAATCAGCCTTGCACGCGTATTATTGTGGCTTTGTTCGTTGCATTTTCTTTTTATATTCATGATGATAAGGAACTCGTCAACGCAGTCACTGAAAAGTTTTCTTGAGTAGACTTTACTGGCATTTGAGGAATGTATAGAGCCACAGTTCCTCTGTGGCTGTTGTGAACATTTCTTTGAAAGTCTCATTAACACGCGTGACATTTGAGGGCATTTGGTGATCACAAAGCTGCTTTCTTCCATAAGGTGCCATTTCCTGACTGTTAGCATCTCTTCCTTGGCAAAAGGTGTTATGAAATGTAGATTTACCTTTTGTCAATTTATGCCAGAAATGTAAAGATTGATTAACTTAGTTGGAAAAACCCACCAGTAGGTAAAATAAGGAAACCCAGCCTCTCCTACCAGTGAATACTGAAAGGCTGGATAAAATCCAACGTAGTACCATAAAAGAAGTCAGTGAATCAGCTTTTGCTTACATTTCATTTTTTATTCTTAGTGGCTATTTATTGCTTCATAAATGTGTGGCAAGCTGAAATTGAGGTATGACACATTTGTATTCAGTCCTGAAGTCTGCTTGAGCCAGAAGCCTTATATGTTGTCCCATTAAAAAAAAATTTTTAATAAATGCTGTATTACAATTTTTTATCAGTCCTCTTTAAGAATTGAGGATGAAATCATAAACTCAAGAGAGAAACAGAATTATAGGAAAATACAGAAATGTAATGGTGCTAATTTTCATAAAGCATTGCAAGTATTTTCAAACTAGTCCCTTTGGGAGGCAGTGCACCTATACATTCCTTAAACACATTAGGAATTCTGTGGGAGGTGCCCTTTATGCCAGTTTACTAGTCTATCAGGAAAATCTGTCTTAGTACATGTTCACTGATTTGTTCCGTCTTTCCTTCTTTTCCACACATACTGGCATCTCTTGAAGCTCTCTGTTCTGCCTTTATATATTTGAGAGGATTATCTTTGTGCAAAGATTCAGCTCAGTTGGCTGAGAACTTGGTAGCTGGAGTAGCTGGAGAAGGTGGCGAGAGTGTTACACCCAGTCAGGCCTTTGTTTGTATCATCTGGGTGTAACAGCGTTGCTTTTCTCCCCTCTGCTCCCAGAACAGTAAAATTGGGAGTGTAATAGATAATTTGAGGTTAGATTGTCACCAGGAAGCTTAATAAGTATTTAAGATCAAGTGCATTTTTTTGAAATCCCACTGTAAACCTTACACTATAGTCCCTCTTAAGCCTCTAAATTTTCCATTTTCTCTTCCCCTTCTTTCTTTCTTTTCCTTGCCTTCTCTTCCTCTCTCCCTCGCTCCAGGGTCTCGCTGTGTAGAGTAGGCCGGCCCTGAACTCACTGTGTGGCCTAGGCTGGCCTGGGCCTTGTGGCAGTCCTCGTGCCCCCTGAGCGCTGGGATTACAGGCGGCGTGTGTTTCACCTGCCCGAACCATTGGCTGTATTTAATGTAGGGAGCAGACAGAGTACAAGGAGAGCAGGAAAAGAAAAGTAAAGTGAACTTGGGGCAACTAGCAGAGAGCACTGAGGAACAAGCTGTTCCCGCTGCCTAGGAGCCATTCCAGTCCTTGCTAGCAGCGGGGCAGGTGTCCTCAGTCCTCCCGCCAGAGAGCACCTGCTGGGACTTGTGTCATAGGTCCGACAGTTGCCCTCTTAGTTTCTCACATCTGGATGACCCTTAAAAGGAAACTACAATTCTGGTGCAGATATGTTTAGTTTTGGTAGAGTGATGAGAATCAGACTGAGCTCCTCTTGTTTTTGGTACATGTGTTTTATATTAAAGAATTTTGAGAATTATGTTTGAAATTGTTGACTGTGACAGAAATAGACATACGGACCAGTGGAGTGGAATAGAGGATACAGGAACAACCCAGACACATTCAGCCCTCTGGTGGTTGACAAGGGGGCCAAAAGCACACACTGGAGGAAAGGTAGTCTCTCTAGTAAGTGATGCTGGGAAAACTTGCCGTACGCGTACAGAAGAGTGGAGCTAGCCGCCTGCCTTTCACCATGTATTAAACTAAACAGTGTGTCAAAGGTCTAACTAATAAACAGCGTGCTGTAGGATAAAAGAGGTAAGACACAGGCATAGGCAAGAACTTGCTAAACTGAACTCCAATTGCATAGGAAATAACATCAGTAGTCAACAAATGGGGTGATACCAGGTTTAAGCGCTTCTACACAATAAAGGAAATAACCAACAGCGTGAAGAGACAACCTGTCTGTAAGAGTTTGTATCTAGATGTCCCCCCAAAGCCCCTCTGCTCACAGATTAGGCTTTTCAGAGCAGGCTGGGTCTAGGGCGTGTGATGCTGAGATTAAGGGTGTGGCACTGAATCAGCCCGCTGATTGTTTATCATAGCTCTGGGTGTGGGTAATGGGAAGCCACACCCTGGGTAGCTTGCAGGGATAAAGGGGAAGGGGGGCTGAGCGCTGCTTGCTGGCTTCTGCTCGCCGGGCCTTGGGCTGTTTCTTCTCTGCAATGCCCTTCTGTCACGCTTCTCTGCCTAGAGCCACATGACTATAGACTGAAACCTCTATAAACTGTGAGCTGAACTAAAGTTTTTCTCCTTTAACTTGTGGGGGATCAGGTATTTTATCTCAGCAGTGAAAAAAGTAACCAAAACCCTACAGAATGGGAGAACATTTTTTCTGGCTACAGCTCGGACACAGGACTAATATCTATTTTTTTTTTTTTTTTTTTTTTTTTTGCGGTACTGGGGATCGAACTCAGGACCCTGCGCTTGCTAGGCAAGCGCTTATTCCACTGAGCTATATCCCCAGCCCAGGACTAATATCTAAAATATATAAAGAACTTAAAAAAAATTAGACCCACCAAAGTAAAAGACCTAATCAAAAAATGGGCAACTGAAATGGATAGATACTTCTTGGAAGAAATACAAGCAGCTAAGAAATACATAAAAAAAAATTCAATACTGCTGGCCATTAGAGAAGGGCAAATTAAAACACTTGAGATTCAATCTTAAATTTGGGAGGAATGGGTATCATCAAGAAATCAAAGCATCTGTTGTGGCACACATCTGTAATCCCACTATGCAGGAGGCCAAGACAGGGAGAACACTGTGAATTCAAGAACAACCTGAACTACATAGGAAGACCCTGTCTCAAAATCAGTGAATCAGCCAGTCAAACACAAATGTTGGCCAGACTCGGGAAAAGGAACCCTTCTACATTATTGGTGGGAATGTAAATTAGCACAGCTACCATAAAAATCAGTATGGAGCTTCCTCAACAAAATAAAACTAGAAATTCTACTCAAACCAGCTATTCCTCTTCTATTTTCCCAAATAAAGACATAGTACAGAGATACAAATGTATCCATGTTGATAGCATAATTCATAATAGCTGAATTTTGGACACACCCTCTTTATCAGATGAATACAAAAAATGTGGTATTTGTACACAATGGACTACTACTGTGCTCTGAAGAGGGGTACATTTGCATCATTTGTGGAAAATGGATGCAGTTTGAGATCGTAATACTAAGTGAAATAAATCAGACGCACACAGGCTTCAGTATTGAATGGTTACTGTTTTGTGAGAAAGCCAGAGTGTGAGTAAAAGAGCAAAATAAAAGACAGTAATAAACAGGGATGTAGAACTTTTGCAGATGGGAACAGGACCAAGAGGTGCAGGGAGGGGAGGCAGGAAAGGAGACAGAAGCAGCGGAGGGCAGAGCCGCTTGCGTGTCCGACTCAGACAGGTGTAAGCGCCACGAACAGGTACTGGTTAAAATGGGAAGAGTGAAGCTGTAGCCTGTGGAAGCCACTGAGAACGGCATTAGTGCAGGGGCTGCAAATAGATTATTTCATCATCTCCTGACAATCGTGTTGATTCGAGGTGTTCCATATTTTACCAGCTCTAAATCATGAATTGATCATAAGGTACAAATTTATGTCCAGTTGCAGACACAGAGACTGACCTGTATCACTCAGACGCTCTTTACATCGCTTAAAATTTTTCACTTTTCATGAGGATTATTTTAGCTTCATTTCGATATAGTTTTAAAAAATAGTATCATTAGTCTGTGCGCCTTGAAAGGAAAAAAGGAATTGTCCCAGTGATCCCAAAATGATTTCATGAAGTCTGACTCCTGTGTAACATCTTTCAACTGAGACAGGTTTCGTTTTTCCGTACAGTATTGACTCCACACAAAGAATGCCGGAAATGCTTGTATTAGGAAGTGCTACTGTTCTTTCTAGCAGTTTCTTTCAAGTTGCTGGGGCCCATTCTAACAAGGGCTGAGGCTAGTGTTTTCCTATTTGACTCACCTCAGGATTTATTTTTTCTCAGTTAAAACATGCCGCTTGTAGTTACATAGCTTTTATTGGAAGTCAGCAAGATATAAATCAGAATGTTAATGGTGTTTTTTTCTCAGTAGTGGTTACTACTGAGGACTTGTCTAACCTTACTCAGGCAGGTGGGGAGTCGTAGTCCTCAACTGTCTTTGAGGTCAATGTTGCTTTGAATTAGAAAAGCCTGTCAGTCTGCCCCTGTGGGAGCGGGCTCTCTGCTGACCTCCAGTGGCGAGAGCTTGTATGGCACTAAGCAAGAGGTGCTCATGTATTATTACTTGCTGGTGCAGAACTTCAGACCCCCACTAGTACTTTTAGGAAAGCACTTTGTTACTGACCTTGAATTAAGTAGAGCATACTCCCATATGCCTGAGCTATTCTTGCTTGCCTCCTAATACAAACTGAACCTTCAGTATTGGAAATTGAGAAATTTTATGACAGATACAATTAAATACAGCATTAAGAGAATACAAAGTGAAGAGTTCATGTGTGTAGAACAGAAAATTGAGTGATCAGGTTAAACATGAATTTTGAGTAACTTTACAGGCTCACTTTTTTCTCTCTAGGGTTTTATTTTTTGTTGTGTTGTTGTATCTGTTATTTTGTGTGCTTGTTTTAGGGAACATATTTTGGGACTAGGAAGAGGTACCTAGGCAGTTAGTGGTCCTTCTGGGACCAGCAGAGCAGTAAGACCTCCCTACTGAAGTCATCTGCCCTGTGCACTACCTGCCGTGGGTAGTCGCAGCACGGAGGGGGAGTTATGACACAGGAGCGTGTCCTAGTTTCCCTGTTTGTAAGGCTCCTGAGCATTCGTGAGGCAAAAAGGAAGGACCCCTCGAGGAAAAGTAAATGACCGTTAAAGTGAAAATATATGCTAATTATCCAGTCAGGGAGCTGTTAACCTCCTGCAATTTATAAATCCTCAGGCATTCATTTTAACATTTGACCTATGTAGTTAATTTTTTAAAAACTCGTTTATTATACTCCTTAAGTCATTCTTTGTTGTATTGTCAAAATGTCACAGTGTAATTGTCTTAAAATCACTTTTGGCCAAAGCTTGTAAAAAGTCACCTTAATGTCTGGGAGTATTGGTCAACATAACCTTAAGGATTTTGCTGTTGAATAATTGAAAGCATTCTTGCTGCTGTGATGTAGTTTCAGAACGAAGTGCAGAACTAATCCTCGACTAGTCTTCGGGTATTACTTAACCTTTTTCCCTTCCTGACCATAAGTTTAAGGTAACCTAGCCATTCTAATGTTTAGGTTTGTAAACAGACTTGTTATTTCTGCAGGACTCATGTGGTGGTCTCCTCTCTAGTCTCCGTTTCTCTGTTACTGCAGAGGAGTATTTTGAAAGCCCAACTCTATTTTAACTCTGCCTCATGAGAAACAGGGTAACATTCAGATTCCATTAATTTAGCATTTAAGACCTCTGGAGCTTGTCTGCAGCTTTATTCTAGTCCTTACTTGTGTGTATTTGTTGTTAGCATAGTACCTTCTCATTTTGTTCATGAATTCATTAAGTTTAGAAAGTTAAAAGCATATTATCTCTAGCAGTGCCTTTTGCCGTCCATTTATTTGCTGACCCTTAGGCTACAGATGGAAAAAAAGATGTTTCCTATTAGGCTAGTTTCTTCCTTCTGGGTTCATCCCAAATCCTTTCAGAATTAGCAGAATCCCTTGTCTTGCTGGCAGATGAGCACCAGTGTGGTTTTTTTTTTTTTTTTTTTTTGCGGTACTAGGGATCGAACTCAGGACCTTGTGCTTGCCAGGCAAGCACTTACTCCACTGAGCTATATCCCCAGCCCACCAGTGTGGTTTGTGTGGCCTTATCATCAGTGAATGTGTATCTCCACTGGAACTAGTAGGACTGTTTTACCTTTGTAGGTTTGGATAATATCATGATTAGCAAAATACCGTGGTGGTTCAATGTGCAACTTTGTGGTTACAGTTGAGAATGGTTTTATATTTATTGATCATCTGTTTCATAAATTGAATGATATTTTAGCTCACTTACTTCATTTTTTTTGGTACTGGGAATCAAACTCAGGACCTTGTGCTTTCCAGGCAGGTGCTTGTGCCACTGAGCTATATCTTTGGCCCCTCACTTATCTTTTTTGATGGTCATTTCATTCATTATATATTTCATTCTTTATGTATTCTGAATATAATCATTCATCTCTAGTCATTCTTCTAGTTTGTTTTAAAAATTCATGGTCTTTCACATCCAGGTCTTGGCCTGTGTAGCTTATCTGTAACTTGGCTATGTGTAGCCCTAATGTAGGATTGCAGGCTTTTTGACAAGCATACATTTCTAGTACTAGTATCTTTCAAGAATCACAGGGTGAGAGAAGATTTCATTGTCTTTCTGTTTATCTCCACACTCACCCCTCAACACTCAGTGAATGTCCTTTGGAGAAACTTGCGTTGGGTTGGAGGTCCTTTTTGGTCTGCCATCCCAACCCAAGTGGCAGCGCAAAACTTCACCTGTTTCTTTCTTCCTGCATGCAGTTTATATCTTTAAAACGTAGGGTGAAAACCCCACTGTTTTTCCTAGTTGCAAGGGCAGTAGATTTCTGCTTCCTACATCTTGCTTAGAAAGTAGAAATCCTCTTGTAGATTCCCTATTGGGTTTTCCGTGAACTCAGTAAAACTGTCTGAAAATAATGACATTCTTAATTTTCCCAGTATGTATACTTTTTTTTCTTACCACATTAAGAACTCCAGTACAGTTTTACATAGGTATAGTAGTAATAGGCATCTTTCATTTTTCTTTTACCTGAGTTACATGTGTAGGCCTTTTTTATTTTTTATTTTGAGATAGGGTCTTGCTAAGTTGCCAAGCTGATCTGAAACTTGTGATCCTCCTACTTCAGCCTACCAGAGTGCTGGTATTACAGGCATGCTCCCCAATGCCTGGCTTTTATTTCTTTCTTAATACCAGCAGTGTTTCACTGTCAAGTGATATGGTATTTATTTAAGTTTCCTTTATCAGATTAAGAAAATTACAATGTTGGTTTACTAAGAGTGTTTAGGAATGAATGGATATTGAATTTTATGAAATTCTTTTCTGCTGCTTTTAGGGTAATAGAATTTTTTCTTCTATTAAAGTTGTGAATTATGTTCATTGATTTTCAAATATTAATCTAAACTGAAGGTAGGCTAAATTGTGATATATTATCCTTGTTTATTAATATCCTTTAAAGTTTTGAATGTATGTTGTTAAGATTAACAAACTTTTTTCTTATTTTCCCTCCCAGGTTTTTCAGAAATACTATATTCAATTTATAAAACTAATGGGAATGGAGTTTTTGTGGAACTTGGAATTATAAATTTAGTTTCTATAATAATTTTAGGACTACTTACGTTTTCTATTTTCTCTAGTGTCAGTTTTGGTAGGTTATATTTTCCATTTTATTTAAATCCTCATACTTATTGGCATTAAGTTATCGATAATAGCCACAAAAGTAAAGAGTTTAGAAGTACATTTTTGAAATAGAAAAGCACATTAAAAGTTTATACTAGGCTGAATATGTAGCTCAGTGGTAGAGTACTTGCCCTAGCGTATGCAAGGCTCTGCGTTCAGTTTCCCCACACATAAGGTTTATACTGTTATTTCCAGTTCATATTACAAATACAGGATTTTAATCACTTTATTTATTTTTTCAAAATTAACAGATGTTTTGAATCACAACATGTTATTTTGAGGTATATATTGTTGAGTAGTTAAATATAGCTAATTAACAGATTGGTTTAGGTACTTTTTGATGAGACAAAATATTCAGCGCCCAAAGTTAAAGGAGGAAAGATTTATTTAACTCACAGTTTGTAGAGATTTCATCCGTAACTGGCCGCCCCCAAGGCAGGGTGGCTTAGCAGTGGAGAACAGTTCATGGCGGGCAGACTATAGCAAAGCAACACTGGGGTGAGGGGAAGCAGGCAGGAAGCCTCTTTCTGCCCCTTTACTTTATGCAGCCTGCTGGGTTCAGTGAAATAAACGAGGCACAGAAAGACAAATACTGCATGATCTCACTCATATATGGAATCTTAAAAAACTGATCTCATAGAAATAAGAATATAATGTGGACTTCAAGAGACCAGGTTGTGTACAGAAATTGACTGCAGTTAATGATGATATATCAAAACGTATACAGAGAGTGGGTGGGTGTTATATGTCCTCACCATAAAAATGGTAACTATGGGAGGTAGTACATCTGTGTTACGGTTTGTGTCTAGATGTGCCCCCAGAGTCTCACGTAGACATAGGATTTTTTTGGAGGTGGCTGAATCTAGAGCGTGCAGTGCTGGGATTAAGGGTGCTGAGATTAAGGGTGAGTGATTGCTGGATCACCTTAGTTTATTTCACTTAGCGTAATGCCTTCCACATTTATTCAGCTGTAACAAATCACAGAATTTTATTACTTTTATGACTGAGTAGTGTTTGTGTATATGTATCTTTTTTTTTTTTTTTTTTTTTTTTTGCGGTACTGGGGATCGAACTCAGGACCCTGCGCTTGCTAGGCAAGCGCTTATTCCACTGAGCTATATCCCCAGCCCTACCATGTTTTCTTTATCCATTCCTTTGACGGTGGATGTCTAAATTGATTTCATATCTTCAGTGACTAGTGCTACCATAAACAGGGTGATAGTCTTTCTGGCTTACTGATTTTATGTCCTTTGGATATTATGTTATTTGTATGACAAAATAAATATCTGAGAATAACAAAAGGGAAAAAGTTTATTTTGGTTCATGGTTTCAGAGATTTTTGTTCACGATCATTTGGATCCTTTGCTTTTAAGTGTGAGCCACAACGGAAGCATCATGCCGGATCAGTGTGGTGGAGGGAGGAGAGTGAAGGAGAGGGAGAGGAAGAGGGAAGTGGGGGGAGGCAAGCCAGGGAAAGATGGACCTTTCCACACCCCCAGCGCCCCACTTCCTTCAACTGAGTTTCACCTTTAAACGTTTCCACCCTCTCCCAATAGTGCCATATTATGAGTCATCAGTAGATCAATCCCCTGAGGTTACAGCCCTCGTGACCCACTTGACTCTCCAGAACCCTGCTGGTGAACACTGCTGCATTGGAGACCAAGCCTTTAACACATGAGCCCCAGGCGGCCGTTCCACATCCAAACCACAACAGATCTGTATCCAGCCTGTTATTAATTACCCTATTATGTGCTGGTTGTATTTTTAATTTTCTGAGGAATCTCCATAATGTTTTCCATAATGTAATTCCATACTTTATATTCCTACCAAAAGTGTACAGGAATTCCCTTTTCTGTAATCCTCCCCAACACTTATTATTTCAGCAGTGTATGCTACTTTGAATATTACACTTTAGCCACAAAGATACAGAGATCTTTTTCATTCTGTTATGTAAAACCCAATGCTTAATTGAATAGGTGCACTCTATTCAGCCACCTCCTATTGGTGAATATTTGGGAAAATAGTAACTTTTACAAACATTTTGTGTAAAAGCAAATGCATGGAAGTTCAATGCCACTGGCTGACTCCCATCAATCCCTGTGAAGAAGCCTGGGAAGTTTAATATAAATAAACTAAAAAGAACCATGCAATCATCAGGAAATACAACAAACGTCCTAACAATTGTGGTGTGCTAGTAAGTATTTAACAACTGGTTCAGGGTGGGGAGAGTCCTGATTGTAGAACTTGCAATTTCAATGACATAAATGCTCCGAAGGTTTTCCCTCATCTAGCCCACAACATGGTTGCATTGGCTAGTAGAACTCTTTAGCCTAATTTTAACAGTATTTTATTAAAAGCTTTTTAATTTATACTTAACTGTAAAAGTTTATCATATGTTTTGGTGTTCAGTGTGTTTGGGAAAGTAAAGTTCCTTATTTTCTTTTTATTATTTCTGCAAGTTGGTTTTCTTGTAAGAGTAATAAGCCTTTGCCTGATTACCAGTGCCTCTTTGTAACTTAAAAGTCTTCTATACATTATGGTACCAGCTTCTAATACCAATTTAATCTTATCAGTGCGCTCCTTAGGTGATAGGACTCACCATCCTGGGCACCTTAGTGCCGTACTTCTGTCATTACAATCTACTAGGTTGAAAAAGGAAGATAGCTGGCTGATGCATCTACCGGTTATCTGAGAAAGCTTCATGTCCTAAACCAGACCAACTAGTGTTAATGTTAAATGTATGCGTACAAGTGAAGACATGTTAATATTTCAGGTTTGTTGAATACAGCATTGTTCTGAATCTCAGAGATGACCAGTGGTCTCATTACTCTTATTGGCCTTCTATTTAAAGGATTTCAGTGATCATAATGATTTCCTCTTTATTAATTTTCCATCAAGTTTACTAGAACCTTGTGTAAGCCTAATTATGTAGACTTAGAATTTCTCCCACTCTTCCTCTAAGAACCCATATTCCATCCTTAACCTCCCATTTACCTTTAGTACTGTGTTCTCTGACTGCTGACCTGGAGTGAACAGAATGTAACCTTGTTAAAGTGTTGTGAGTTCTTTTTACCTATTCTCGGGCAGTACAAAGGCGTTAGAGTATGTAATAGAATTTACCTCCTGCTTACTCCCCTTCCCATAGCTTACATGCTGCTGTTGTCATTGCTGTATATTTTAATTTGTGTCATTCCCTGTCAGGTGTAATTACCTTGCAGTTTTTTGTAGTCAGATACTCATATACCATACTCACTGTACTGTGCATTTGCATTATCTCACTTAATCTTTAAAACAACCTTATGTTGTAGAAATGACTATCCTTATTCTAATAGATGAAAAACTAGGGCACAGATAGTGCATGTAATTTATAAGTTCATACTGCCAGTATGTGGCAAATTTAGGATTTAAACCGAGGCAATAGAGTCCAGAACCTGGCCTTTTCACTAGTGTAAACTCAAGTCATGCCTAATTTGTTGTTTTCTCTTTCTCACTGAAAAAGAATGACATGAACCTTTAAAAATAAATAAATAATTTTTAAAAAGAACATCTCGCTCCCTCACTAAGTAATTGTAAGCTTTTTGCCTCTTTGGCTAATGTGCTAACCTTGACCAAGTATGAGATAAAGTTAATTTTTAAATTATTCTTTTAGCTGATATAGCCCAAAGATACAGGATAAGCAAATATCCAACCCTCAAATTGTTCCGTAACGGGATGATGATGAAGAGAGAATACAGGGGTCAGCGATCAGTGAAAGCACTTGCAGATTACATCAGGCAACAGAAAAGTGACCCTGTTCAAGAAATACAGAACTTAGAAGAAATCACCACTCTTGATGTAAGTTAACTTTGGATAGATCAAAGGAACATTGCCTGTTTAACGTAAACAAATTCTAATACAAAGAATCTGCACATTCACTTCTAGGTTGTCGCAATAGATCTGATATGTACGTACTTAATGAGCTGGATTTTTCTTGGATTAATTCTCAAGGGAAATGGTGATGTCTTACTGTATAAAATATGTAGCATAAAGTTAAAATTATTACAGCAAACACTTCGTTATTAATTCCCTTCTCTTTAAACACCCTTAATCCATTGTTTTTGTCGCTTCCTGAAGCAGTTCTAGAAGTCCTCCTGCATGGTTTTAGTTGTGCTCTTTCCTGCCTTTAGTTTGGCCGCCTCGACATCCTGAATTGATTCACAGTGTTCACCTTTCACAGTCCTTCTGACTTTGGTGAACAGCCGGATGCGGCACGGTGTCAGAGTCAGTGAGTAAGGCGGATGAGGACACACTGTAACATCCTTAGGAGCCCATCTTCCTGTTGGATGGCAGTCAGCAGCAGCACTGACCATAGTTTTCATTGTACTTTGTAAAGATACAGTAGAAGACTTTCAGAACTGCTTCAGAAAGTGGCAACAGCGATGGAATGTTTTTGAGTAAGGGGGAATATTTTGAGAGGGGTTAATGGCGATGTGTCTTTTAGTATAATTTTTTTCAAACTTTAACGTTTGCCGTATGTTTTGATTTTATCCCCTAGTGTTTTAAAAATAGCACACTATAACAAAAGCAAAAACAATTGAGTTTTAGTTTTATCACAATCATTGCTTGTTACTGTCAAGTTTGAGATGTGATTTTTACCTTACTTCTATGCTAATAAATTATCTAGTAACCATTTCATAGATGCTTTCAGAAGACTCAAGAGTCCTGGGTCAGAGACAGAGGACCTTGTTGCTTATATTACAGCAAGCAGTGTGCCCCTTCTTGCGTTTGTGTTCTTTCCTCCCAAACCCTGAGGAGGTGATACGGAGAGCCAGGGCGGATAGAGGCAGCTGCTTTCGGTGCTGTCACAGAAGGGAAACATTGGTGTTGGGGAAGTTGCTATTTCAGAGCAAGGCATAGCTCTGCCTGTTCTCTTGGATGAAGACAAAACCTCATATGTCAATGTTGCTTGTTGCAGGCACAGCCTTGAGAAATAGCCTAGATGGGCAGTGGTCACAGGGTCTTCCATTTTTGGTGTGTACAGTCAGATGGTTAGAAGGAGCCTGAGAGACCCATGGAGGAATCTTTACAAACAATCAAAAGTGATGAATTGATGGCAGTGTTTTGCAAATTTTAGAATTAGTCGCCTTCTTTAGGAAAATATTTTTCACTGATTAGATAGATTTATTTATTGATGTTTTAAAATGCTACAAGGAAATGTTTACAGTTCTATTGTTGTTAGTATTGTTTACAACTCAATGTAATTTTTAATAGTCTTGTGCTAGGTGTTTAAAGCTAAATATGCCCTTATAGTTACACTTCAATCGCTGGTAATTTAATGATGCTGGAGCTGTGTGGGCACCAGAATAAGTGGTAAACATGCTAATGTGCTTGTAGAACTGTATGTTTGCAAAATATCTGGATACTTTTATTTTACAGCGCAGCAAAAGAAATATCATTGGGTTTTTTGAGCAAAGGGATTCAGCCAACTATAAAGTTTTTGAAAGGGTAGCAAGTATTTTGCACGACGATTGTGCCTTCCTGTCTGCGTTTGGGTGAGTACTTTCATGGAGAGTATGTTAATGGATCAGCTTGGCCGCCATGGGAAGCTCCTGTATGTGGTTGTTTTCTGGAGATGATCTTTCCAAATGCCATCTCAGTTCTCCTAACGTCACTGACAGATCTGTGTGCCTACCTCTGAAGTACCTTTCAAAGGCTTAAAAGTCTGTTTATTCTTTCTTCTGTGGTATCCTCTATAGAAGAATGGACTGGTTAAGAGTGGACTCATTCATGCATGGTTTCATTTGCTAACACCCTGTGCCAGGTGAATTGCTTACCTGTGAGCGCATCACCAGACTGAGACAGCGTACTGTCTTTCTTGTTGAGAAGTATGGCTTTGTGTCGTTACTTACTTTTATGTGTCCAGCATGTTTTCATATATCTTTCTTGTCACATAGAAATAAGTCTCCATTTGTTGGGTAGAGGGCTGCTGGTGATGAAAGCCGGGGCTAGGCTCTGCTGGTGAGCTACATCTCACCCCAATAATGCTCCTTTGTAAGGTTAACCTCTTCGCTGATGTCCTTGTATGTGGGGCTTTGATCCACCAGTTACCCCTGCTGTCTTGTGTTGTCACCCTGACCTTTTTCAAAAAATCACTTTCCTATTCTGAAATATGCTTCTCACTTTCCTGATTCACCACTTCCTCTCTCTCTCTCTCTCTCTCTCTCTCTCTCTCTCTCTCTCTCTCTCTCTCTCTCTCTCTCTCTCTCTCTCTCTCTCGACCAAACTGAGGAAGTGATTAAGCTATATACCCAGCCTTTTTTAAAAAGTATTATTTTGAGATAGGTTCTTGCTAAATTGCATAAGCTGGTCTTGTGCTTGTAAGATCCTCCTGCCTCAGTCTCTTAAGTAGCTGGGATTATAGGCATGTGCCACCATGCCTGCTGGACCACATTTATCTCTTAAGCTATCATCTTAATTCTTTGTTTTTATTTCTACAATTTTCAAAGATTAATTTATGCTTGGCTCCTGTGATTTTTCTCAAATTCTCTAACTGGTTACAAAACCATAACCACTTGGCAGCTGACTCTCACCTCCATCCCTCTGAGGAATGTTCCTTGTCTCTGTACAGTCACAAAATGCCTCCTTAATTACCAAATCCAGTGGTCTTTTCCAGTCTTGATCCTCTTCAGATTTTCCAAAGCAAGCAATAGCCACCCACCTACCCTTTTCTTTTTCTGCTGTCCCAACACTAAATTGGATCCCTGTGCTTCAGTCCTTACCTCTCTGTCTCTCCTTTGTGTTCTTTTTCTCTCAAATTGAATCATTCTTTGGTTATATCCTTGAGCTTCTCACTGGAGGTTATCTCAACCATCCTTTGACTTTCATGCAATGGTATTTCTCTTATTTTTGGCCCATAATAGTTAAAGGACTCAGTTGCAGTAGCTATCGTAAGCAGGGCCCAGACACCTGGCATAGTATACCCTTCACCGTGACTTTTGTCCTTTGTCCTTGCTGTAATGCTTTTGTAGATTTTATTTATGTGCATATTTCATTTTAAGCATGACTGGGCCTTTTTAAAGACCACTGTACAGAGGAGATGGCATAGCTCCCTCTACTCCAGTCACTGCTCTTTAATCTGTTCCTGAAAGACGGCAAATAGACTTCTGCCACAGAGCCTTTTTTCTTGCTGCTCCTATGTCTCTAAGGGTCATCGTTGTCAGGAATCCTTGCTGATAGATAATCTGATATAGCGTAGATTACCATCATTCATCACGATCTTTTTTACTGATGCCACTATCTAAGCATCAATGAGTCTTCTCTCACCTGAACATGAGTTCCATGTGTTTGAGAGCTTTGTTCACTATAATAAGGGCCGGAGATATAGCTCAGTGGCACAGTGCCTGCCTGGTAAGCACAAAGTCCTGAGTTTGATTCCCGGTACCAAAAAAACCAAAATCGTTTGTATTCACTATAGTAAATCCAGTGCCAAGGCCGTATGTGGTACAGAGGAAGCTCACAGGAAATAGTATGTTCTTCCTTTCTGTTCCCACTGTCATCAGTCTAGTTTAGCACCTTTGCCCCATCTCCTGAGCTGCTGTAGTCAGAAACCAGAGACAAATCAGTGTTCAATAACCTAAGAATTATTTAAAGAAATAGAAAGCCATTCGACTTAGAATTTGTTGTAGAATTCTCTTACCAAGTATTCATTGTACCCTTGTTATGTTCTAATATCTGTAGTAGGCAGGAAACAATAATGGACAAGTAAATAAAAAATGTGTTTTTTATGAACTGTATGTTTATAGTTTAGTTTAACTTGTCTGCTTCTTAGAGGTATTCATTTTTCTTAGTGCATTGAAAAGAAGGCTTTGTGCTGATACTGTTTGGAGAATTTTTTATGCCCATACCTTGTACTCTGAGTAGCTACTTTGAAGACAACAACGCACAACGTGTTGACTATTGTTACTCTGTTCTGTTTTGAAATTTTGTTTTTTCCATAAAATAAAATTTAAAAAAAGAAATAGAAAATTCATGCTTGAGTGTGAAATAAATGTACAGAAGCTAAAGGCTGCCACTTTGAGTACCTCTTGTACTGTATTAACCTCATGATGTCTCCATAAATTTAGGATCAAAATATTTATGCAAGTTTTTTTTTTCTTTTTTTTGTTGAACTTACGTATTTAGTCTGTGTGACCAAATTAATGGCCTTGATCCATAGTTGAAATGCAGTCTGGGGTTAAGACAGCTTTAGTGCTAAAACTGCCAATTCCAATTTACAAAATACTAGTAGAAAACCAGCTAACTAAAATTTTCTTTTAATTATCCACCTCATAGTAAGCTTTTCCTTTAAATAACTTTCTTAGTATTGCATAGTGTTATAAATGGAAAAGATGGTAGACAAGTATATTATTCATACATTGCAAAGCAACTAGTCCATTGTGCTTTCTTCATGTACATTGATAGTATTTTTGTTTAAAAAAATATTGTAACTATTTTTCTCTTTTTGTTAGGGATGTTTCAAAACCAGAACGATATAGTGGAGACAACATAATCTACAAACCACCAGGGGTAAGTTGTTATTTCTTAGTGTATATAATAAGGTGTTTGTTTATTTGTTTATAGTACTGGGCATTGGACCCAGGGCTTGCTGGGCACATTCTGTATTGTTGAGCTACATTTTTAGCTCTTTTGAATTTTATTTTGAGATCTAAATTACCCAGAATGGCCTTGAATTTACAATCCTGCTGTCTTAAGCTTCTGAGTAGCTGGAATTACAGACATACAAGACTGTTGCCCAGCTTGTTAACAAGTATATTTAAATAGGTGTATAGGATAATCTATAATTTTATGTCTTTTGATGTTTATAGACACATAAAGCTAAAGGAACTTGGAAGCATCATTTTACGGTAATTCAGATGTTTGACAGTGAAAGCAGGGCCATCCCTAAAGTTACACACACAGCTGGTGGCCAGGCTGGGATGAGTACCTCTCTCCTCGCAGGCTCTTTGGCCTTTTCTTCCACTGTTTTTCTCTGTTTTTGCATTCAATCTGGGAGCCAAATTTTAACAAT